>PNEQ01117006.1:0-19060 GCA_003012365.1 Medauroidea extradentata | reverse complement strand
ACTATATATATTTTTATTGTATTTTTTTTACACTGTAGTGTCAATTTATTATACTACTTATGTAATTCTTATTTTATTATTTAAATTTAAGTTAATTTGTCAAAACCATACAATAAGTAATGTAAAACTTTAACAAGACTCATTTGAAAATACCTATGTAATTACTATGTTAGTTAAGTTATAATTTACAATTTTTGTAATTTTTTTCCTTAAAATTGGTATTAGTAGACGTAATGTTGCAATATGTTAGTTACACAATTATATTTAATAGTTTTGTAATAATCCATAACTATGTCATTTAATTAATTTAATGTTAAACTGTAACTATATTGTAACTTTTACTGAGATTATGGATACTTGCAAGTGAATTGTAATGCTGGTTAGTTGTAAGAGAGGGCCTCATGGCCCTAAGCTTGCCAGCTTAAATAAAACATAAATAAATAAAAACACAGCATGTGTGATTCGCCACAAAACTGTTAACACGTGTCACGGTTAATATACTGTAGTTTATTGGAGACTATGCTAAACATTTTCGTGATTTTCCAGTGTCTCTAACCATAGCTTAGAATTTGTTGATAACGTGTTGTAACTAACATTTTGTAATTAACATTGTTGCTGATATTTTTTCGGTGTAAAGTGGACTTCAGTTTTACGTCGGTTTGTTGTGCGAAAAATTGGCTGCTTTATGGCTCGGTTACAGTCGCCATATTTAATTTTATTATTTTTATTTATTTATTATTATTTTTTTTTTAATTTTGAGGAGAAAAATGTTAAATCGGCGACTATACCGCAAATTGTATTTTCATTGTGCTACAATACAACCATAGCATTAGAGCTGGTAATTTCTGTTAGGTCGCAATTTGTCGGGCAAATTATGAATATAAAAAAATTACCACACAGATTACGGCGTAATTATAAGTTAACAGCTAAATCGCAAGGTCTGTACTGTAGCGAAATGAAAATAGAATTTGAGGTATAACCACATATTTAACATTTTTCTTCTCAGATTTCCAAAAAATCATAAAATCATACAACTCAATCTGGCGACTGGAACCGAGCCTTGAACATTTCCATACAGACTTGTTTTCTTACAGTGCCACCGGAGTTTGGGGTCGAAACATCACCCTTCCGGTCCGGGCTGTTCGCCGCGCCGTGGACCCGTAAGATAATCTGTGTAGTCGAAGTATGTAGTAACACACACGGCTCTCTGTGAGCGTTCTCGATAAGACGTCGTCACGCTCGTGTGGCAAGGAGGTCGTGCCGGCGCGGCGTCGACGAAACCATCCGCGCGGCGTTAACTGTGCATCGTGGCAACGAGTCGGTGCGTCGTCGAGTATGCGCTTCAGAGTAACTGCAACAACTTTGAATAAACTGTGTAAAAATGTACGTAGCACTGGCTGACTGATAGACAAGGCACAGCTTAAACCGGTGTGTCTAGAAGCATGAAGTTTTACATAGGCGTTTCTTAGCCTATATAACGCAGGTGAACACCGAGAAGTGACTTTTGAACATTCATTCCCGAAGAGGATTAAATAGGGGATGTAACAGTTTTGTTTGGAAGTCCGTCAATTTCAAAATTAGAAATTTAGAAATTGGTGTTTAAGCGTCTGCTTATAAATAAGTCACGTGTATCAATCAGCTTTTTGGAAATTATCGACGAAAATTTGTATGGGACGTACATTTTTGAGTTTGTAAACGTGAAATTTGGTACTCAGTCCCCATATCAGACTTTTGACAGTATCGGGTACATGGCTAGTTAGAAATAAATTCTTAGTGTTTTAACAAAGTTTGTAAAATTACAAAAATTTTGTCGTAAAGTAACAAGGATTTTTTTTAGTATGAAAACTTAGGAAAACTTAGCATTCAACCAAAGTTACGGATTTGTTGGAAATTATTGCGGGAATACAGTTTGTCGGAAATTATTAAGGGGGTACAGTATTCCCATGACTCGTCGTCCCAGCTTCCAACATTTAAATAAGAGCTGAGTTAAGTTTTTTCGGTCGGCGCATGCGCCGTCTGCCTTGGCAGTCAAACGGTGTAGAGAGCTCCATTCCTATGTGCGCCATGAAAAATTTCACAAAAATTTTCGTGCATTTTCACACCGTTTGTGCAAATACAGGAAGCCATGTTTTGTTTAGCTGTTGGTTATAGGCTGGACAGCCGAATGCAACCAGATAATTTTCGTTATATTGGGTTTCTGTTGTGATTTATATATACGTACCTGAAAGTCATGCGTTGTAAACAAACATTTTAGATTTAATGTTAGTTTTGTAACTAATATTTCGCTCAGCAAAAGAAGAAAACTGTTTTATTTTGATTTTGATAATATTGATTTTGTGTAATGTAGAGAAAATAAGCTTATTTATTTCTACCTGACAGCAAAATTTGTATTTAAAAATTGTTATAACCTCGTGTAGAGCCACGATTTTGAGACAAAAGCCTTTTTCCCCCACCGTTTGGTTTCAGTTCCCTTCGTATATATCAGCAGTTCTGCTTCGTGGTCACTGATTGCGAGTTTGAACCCTCACTTGTCTTAGGTTTCTATTGGCAAATCACATACGCCAGTTGTCACAATAACTTTACTATGATTGGTGCAGTCACATGTGAGAGTGTCTGAACATTGACACGCTGCCAATAACCATAGAGCTGACGATGTGCTTGAAGACATTGAAACAAAATGGTATATACTATACTTATGATAGAATTAGTATAAGCGGTTTGGGATAGAGTGAGCACTTGTGAAACCCTAGGTACTTTTTTTTTTTTCGGTATAGTTCTATCTTCCTATATGTCGTTCGAGATAAAGTGAGCACAAAAAAAACCCTGTCAGATTTCTATTTTCAGCCAGTTGGTACCTTTCTGCGCATATCAGCCAACTAAAGGAATTGCCTAACCTCTCTGGACACGTCAGTTAATCTATGCGCGCGTAATATAAAATGTGCAGTTTGATAAAAAAAGTTATTAATTATGCAAAATATAACTATGGCGGTTTCAGTTGATTTTATTTCTGTGTTGCTGTATTAACTAGGAAAACACACGGAATTATATTCAGTAATTCGCTGCCAACCATACGAAGAGTAAGGTAACTATTGTTAACGTTGAATTATAACGTACGCAGTGATATTTTTCAATTATTGTTATTATAGATGAGGTGGTCTTCAGAAGTAGTCACTTTATTGCGAACCACCTATATACGTGTTAACAGTAGACGATGTTCAACACCCAGTAGCCGATTTCACATTGTTATTGAAGAATACGGTTAGACAGGGTACGGCCGTAGTGCTTCGTTAATTTTTCTGATCGTGTAAAAACGTCCCCCTTTCCTGTTACGTTCGTTCGCCCGTGGCAACCTAGAATCCGTTAACGCATAAAAGCGACGGTAATTTCTACTCCAGAAGTAGCGCTTACCCTCGTCCTTAATTACAGCACTTAACTTACGTCGGAAAATGAGCCGGGAGGTTGATTTCACGCGCGATCCGCTAATGCCAGGGGAATGTCTAGATGCGTGGACTGGCTGTACGTGTGGAAGTGTCCGCATACCTACACTGTAAAATGTGTTAGTACTCGTCACAAATGTTTTAACAACTTTTTACGTCTGTTGCCAGGCAGTAAAGGAAGTCTACAAATGTGATTACACTCAACAATTCCACTGCCACAATAGTCCAAATACAATTATTTGGAACTAATTTCTTGTAGCGTTACGTGTAAACTTACATGTTTACAATGCATTGTTATATATTTGATGGTAAACGCAATACTCTTTTGAATTATACATGGATTTCGCATATGCAGCAAGCTATAATTCCAGCAACTGTAAATTCGTGTCACTTTCATAATTGGCCCTTGACTTTTTTGACATCTCGTGTAAATCGCTGAACAATAATAATAGAAATTTAACTCAAAGAAGGTCCATATCACAGTGTCAGCGTGCAGCTAATGAACTGCTGCTATTTTCGAGAGTGCACATATATTCTTGGAGGCTAGCCTACATGTCACTGAACCCGCGAATTTTCCCCATCTCTACGCATATGTATTCTAGGCCAGCTTTCACACCAAGAACGTTTATTTTACTGCCACTGCTGTGTTTGGATGACTGTCTTGACGCGCCTCCCACTACTACAAGCCAGTACTAACTAATGAAATAATTCGCCCGGCTGTCACGTGATACCCGCTTCTACGGTTACAAGCAAATTATTAGATAATCTGTAGTTAAGGCCCGATAATTTTCGCGAACATATTTTTGCCTCATTTTGATTTATTGTCTTACGTGCACACCTGCAGCTCAACTTCATGATTACTGGCAGAGTGTTTTTGTGCAGAGTTATTATTCATTTGACTGTGCCATCAGTGCATGGATAACTGTGACACAACGCGTCTGTGATTTGCGGGTTTAGCCTCCAGACGTTGTATGTTCAGGCATCCAATCACTGACCACAAATCGGAGATGCAGGTGCGCACGTAAGGCACTGAAACAAAGTGCTGCAAAAATCTTTTCGCGAAAACTACCGGGCCTTATCTATATGGATACTGATTTATCACGTGAGGGGAAAGTAGATTGTATGCTAGGCTTTAATATGATATGTCCATTTTTGGGTTTCTTCTCTCGTTATTAGTAGGGACCCTGTTTTTTTTCGCTAAAAGAATTTTGCCCCAGTTTGTATCAGTACCTTACGTGCACATATGCAATTCTGCTTCATGGTCGTGTCTGTGCGAAGAGCCGTATCTCATTTGACCGAGCCAGTTACAAAATCTTTCCTGCAACAACACACGTCTGTGATTTGCCGGTAGAATATCAAGGCTCGCGACAGTTAAGATATCCAATTGCTAACCACGAAACAGAACTGCAGGTGTGCGCGTAAGGCACGGAAGTAAAGTAAGGCAAAATTCTTTTCGTGAAAAATCAGGGTCCCTAGTTATTGGTGTCTCCACTTGACTGAGCCAACGATATCTCCGGTGCATACTACTGAACGTTTGTGACTCGTCAGTGAACAGCTCAATTACTATCCACCAATTATACGAGGCGCAGGCCGTTAGGGCCTACACTGTTTGGAATAAAACGCTGTCAGGAGGCAATATTCTCGCTATTTTCCACTATCTATAGAGACGGGAAAAAATTCGTGGGTCCACAGACCTGTAGACTAGACTCCAAGAATTATCTTGTACGTTAAAAAAATCTGAAAAAAAAAAAAAGACAGTTTGCTTAAGATAATTAAAAAAAAAAGACTAAAGGACTTGGTTGTGTGTTTTTAAATAATATAGTATATGTCCCCCAATATCTAATTTCAATGCAAATTATTTCATTCGATATAAGTCACTTGGTTTTTTGTTATACGTATGTTCCCGTAACTTGCAAAGTCTGACTTTTTGACATGCAGCTACTGGAAAACTATGAGGGTTACAAAAATTTTACAAGTTGAAATTGAAGGTGCAAGTAACGTCTATGAAACGAACACTGTGTCGTGCAAATATAAAATTACTAATTTCTACCTCGTGAACATCCTTAAGGGGCCTGCCTACATAGGCTGCGTTTGTGTGTGAGAGGCAGGAGCGGTTAGAGCGCTACTAATGACGTATGTAATGCATGGATATGATGGTTTATCGCGGGAAAACTTGACTGTTTGCTGGGTTTCAACGTACAACCAACTTACCAAAATATTACTGGCTCACGCTTGTATTTTGAACTGTTACCCTATTTGACTGAGCCGATAATAATACCGCTATTGTAATATTTGATTCGTGTTATTGGTCTGCAGACAGCTACGTTGTGTCAGACGTATATCACGGAATCGTATATGTTCCAAGAAACGAGAGCGTTTCAAGAAAATGTTGGCACAAAACATTTTCTCGATGTACCGTCGTCTCTAGTAATACATTATTGCCTCTCTACGCAAGCCACTCAACTGGCCCGCAGGGCTTTTCTGTTATCCATTTTCGTAAGACACTTCAAGCGGTGACCATAATATTCTATTTGTCGGCAGCATAGTTAAAAGCCCAAAGCTTGTTTTTATAGTCGTGTTTTATGAATCTGGTTGTTATATTTCCGTATAAAGCAGTCAGGATAACCTATTTTTCGGCCATTTTGAGGAGCCCGAAAATCATGTTTATAATTAACATGCCGAATTTTTAAAACTGTAGTGACATAGTTTGAAGTGTGTGTTCTTTTCGTGGTAATACATTTTGCGTTAAATAGTTTACTATAAAAAAAAGTAGCCTTAACTCACTGCAACGCGTTTATGAAGCGCAGGTAGGGCGGCCCCTTAAGGAACGCATTATATTTGTATAACTACGGAAATAACACACATGTCAAACTATGTCGTTATAGTTTTATAAGATTCGCACGTTTATTAGAAACACCATTTTCGGGTACCTCAAAATCCCCAAAAATGGCTTTTTCAGACTGCCGTACCTGGGAAAATAACAATCGGATTCGAAAAACACAACTATAGAAACAAGCGCTAGAATTATGCTGCCCACAAATAAAATAATGTGGTCACCGCTTCAAGTCTAATAGTAAAGAGGATAATAGTAAATCACTGCACGCCATCTGAGTGGCTTGCATAGAATGGCTATAAAGCATTACGTACGTCGGTCAACGGCAACCTTACCGCTCCTGCCTCACACACACATAAACACAGCCTATATATGTTGTTGCAAATACTCGCACCTGCGGAGTATTGTTTTCCCTGTCGCTAGGCTAGTCGATTATTACAATGGGCAGTGAGAGGCGGCAGGTCCTAGACATTGCCGGGGTTGTAGGGAGCCGGGCGCACATTCCCGCACACGGCCCACACGCACGTGAGATGTTGCCGCCACGTGCAGGAATGGCCCGCCGTTATCTCTTCAGACTCGCCTCGTACACTGTGGCCAACACTACGGAGAACTCACAACCAAATATTATACAAATCAATTTAAAAAACCGTGGAAGGGGAGGGGGCACTATAGCAGAATAGTCAGACTTCCATCAAGGCGACCTGGGTTCGATTTCCGGCGGGGTCGGTCCCTGGATTTTCCCATGTGGGAATCGTGCGAGACGATGCCGTTGGTGGACTGGTTTTTCCCGGAGATCTCCCGTTTCCCCCACCTTTTCGTTCTGGCGTTGCTGCATACTCACCTCATGTCACCCCTCACCAGCACTTAAGATCTCGATGTAAGCGCTGACCAAAATCACTCCACTCTCTCACTTAGAAGATAGCGTTTCAAATTTGTCGTCCGTAGTTCAAGACTATACATTGTGTGTCGGCTAGCTAGCTAGGCCACGTGTTGTCCACGTGTGAAGAAGATAGAAAAAAGGCACGGCTCCGCACGTAGTAAAGCTGCGAAAGTCGAACTGCTCATGACGGGAGTATTCTGTGCGTCGCACTCGACAAAAACATGTATGGCGAAGCGAATGACGTTTGAGATGACAAATGCTGTACTCTTCTTTTCTTTCTTTACTGCCCGCCATCTTTTACGAGACAACTACTTTCTACTGTTGCGTTCAGGTCAGCTATGTTCGCCGGGAGTTTGTCGACATATTTAACTACGAGATGAAAACAAATTTAAAACTATGCATCTCTAAATTTTTTTCTAGGTTCATGCTTAGATATATGGTTTCGAGGTACCTCAAAATGCCTAAAAATGGCTTTTTAAACTGCAGTCTCGTAAGAAAAAGTACGTACCGGAATCGCAAAGCAAAAACAGAGAAACACGCGCTTACTACGCTCTGCTTAGAATGTCACTAGAAACATTATTCATCAATAAACTATATGTCTAAAATCAATAGTTTGGCCAGTACGTTATTAGTAGCTAAACTTGATATTTACCGTCGTGGGTTCAACGACCAGCAAGCTGGATTCCATAGTCCTGTATACACTATGTCCTCAGCTACTTGTACATTAGCTGCTGCTCCAGTGAATGGACAGTTGTACGTCTAACAAGGCTTAGAGACGATGGTTAGGTACCCTTGATTTTCGCGAAAATAATTTGTTTCACTGCCTTACGTGCACGCCAGCAGGCCTGCTTCATGGTTATTGGCAGTGTGTCTTTGTGTGGTGGCGTCACTTATTTGGTTGTGCCAATCAGAACAAGATAACAGACACACCAAACGTCTATAAGTGGATAGAACTTCAAGGCGGTGAACAGTTACAAACATCCAGTCACTGACCAGGAGGCGCAGCTGCAGGTGTACTCGTAAGGCGATTAAACAAACTGAGATCAAATTATTTTAAACGAAAATCAAGAGTTTTAATGATGATTAGAGCAGGTAATTTATCGCTAGAATGTTTTCTGCCAGAGTATTCCGCAAATCGGTGTAGCGTCCTGTGTCATGACTCATGTGTTGTTGGCCGACGGTGGTGTGCCACGGTCTAGTTGTTTACAGGCGAAGCACAAACGTCCAGTAGTAGAGTAGTGTACCAGAGTTATCATTGGCCCAGTCAAATAGGGGCTCGCCAAGTCTGCACTGAACGTCGTTTATTGTGAATTATCGTGCAGAAACTTTAGTTTTGGACCCATGCTCTGCAGCGTTTTTAGTTCCTATAGATGCGAGGATTGTTAGTTCACAATACTGATATGCGATTTTGCAACAACCTGTGTTTACTCTTTGCTTGTTTCTGATACTTAAAATACCTGCCAAATTCGCGTTGTTGTTATTAACTAACACTTAGCTGTATGCACTATAGCACCATCTAGTGTTGCGTGGCCTTTATGATATGTCATTCAGCTGTGCCATTGAACTTTTCCTTTTCTTATTAGACAGAGGCCAACCAATGAGTAATGCCTAGAATTGCGGGAATAGTTGACTATTTGCTAGGCTCCAACATCTATATATATAAAAATGAAAACTGACTGATTGACTGACTGACTGACATATCAAACTGCAGCCCAAACCGCTGAACGTAGAATCGTGAAATTTTTTGTGGTGGTTCCCTTCAGGTCGTAGGCGAGCACTAAGAAGGGATTTTCCGGAATTCGACCTCTAAAGGGGTGAAAAGGGGTGAAATGTGTTTCCGAAGAAACGTCGATAGAGCTCGAACCCGACGGCCTATCATCGTGATTTTTACTTTAATAGGAAACTCATAAAAATGCATATTAGCCAATTTAAGGGTTTTTCGAAATTTAACATTTAAGGGGGTGAAAAGACCTTAAATGTGTTTCCAATCAACTATCGATATCTATCGAATCCTTCGGGATAGAGAGTTGATATTCATTTCAAAATATTGCTTACGTAAATACCCAAAAAGTAGTTTTAGGTTTTTTTGAAATTTGACTTCCAGGCAGTAAAAAGGGGCAAAATGTGTTTTTTATGAATCGTCTATATCTTTGAAACACAATTGGCTATCGTCGTGATTTTAAATTTAATTGGTTACTTTTACAAATGTCTATGACAGGACTCAAAATCGTTTCGAAATTCGTTATTTAAAGGAGTGAAAATACGTGAAATGTGTTTTCGATTATCCTTCCATATCTATAGAATCAATCGAGATATCGAAGTACTCTTTGCTTTAAATTGGTGCTTTTGTAAACATCCCAAGTACCATTTAAAATATATTTTCCAAATTCGGCCCTAAATTGGTTAAAAATGGGGTAATATGAGTTTTCGACTCACATTCGATATATATCGATCCCGTAGTTTTTTATATAGCGACGTGATTTTTGTTTAGGATTGATGCTTACTCAAATACCAAAAAGTAATTTCAGGAATTTTCGAAATTCACCACCTAAGGACGTGAAATGGGGTGAAAAGTGGTGAAAAACATTTTCAATTAATCGTCGATATATCTTGAACCCAGCGGGCTAATGTTGTGTTTTTTACGTTCACGAAATACCAATAAAGTATTCTAAAACGTGATTCAAGGGTTTTTCGAAATTTACTCTCTTAAGTGGTGAAAAGACCTTGAACGTGTTTTAGATAAATCCTCAATATCTATCGAACCCGTCGAGATACACAATTTTTTCTTCAGGGCGATGATTACAGAAATTATCGCAAAACGGTTTCCAGATTTTTCGAAATTCGATTTCTTAATACTGTGCAGGGGTGATATGTGTTTTTTTAGTGAATGATCGATTTCGATTCGACTGAACGGGCTAGCGATGTGATTACACTTCAGTTGGATACTTATACAAATGTCTAAGATGTAAATTTAAAATATTTCGAAATTCGACACCCAAAAGGGTGAAAAAGCACAAAATTTGTTTTCCATCAACCCACGATATCTATCTAACCAGTAGCGATATTGAGGCGTTGTTCGCGCCAGAGTGATGCTTACGTAAATATTTTAAAAAATTATGTCTTTAATTTTTTTCTTTATAAGAAACGTGATTATTAAGAATAAAACTTAGTTGGTCAATAATCAAGGCAGACGATCCGAAAAGCAGGAACGAGCAAGCGAGAAACAACTTATACAGGAGTTTCACTACAGTAACCTATCGAGACGTGGTGTTGTACAACCTCTATGAGCCCAGGACACAGATTTTTTTTTTTTTCAATAAATTTTATTTGATGAATTATTTCGACGTTACGTGACGCAGTTGTTTGTCACTCAGGTCTAAATTCCGGGAGGTTCTGGGCTCGAATTCCGTTCAAAGCTGCGTGCAAACGTTCAATTCTGACACACAAAAATTTCAAGGCAGATCGAATTAGTGCAATTTTCATGTAGTCTTTAAAATGGGTAAAATTGCAGTTCGCTTTCCTCTTAGGTTCCTCTACAATATCAGCTGACATATTGTCGGTATACTGCCAAAAGTGACTAAGTCATAAATGCTATTTCGTTTAAAAACAGTATTAAATTGTAGATATTAACAAAAATGTGGTACAGTATGTTACTATACTGTGACACAACAGTACGAAAAGACGAATAGACTTTAAACTTGGGCGATTGTTCGTGAACAACATATACATATTCCTAGCACTTTTATAATTTTATCTCATTTTGACTTTATCACTTTTGGCAGTAAACCGACGATATATCATCTCATTAATCTCAGGTTTGGGGCTCCAAATACGTTTCCGCGAAACCTTTACCCTCTGAAACTTTATAATGTCAATAAAGTTAAAGTGAATATTTTGAAAATATATAATTGAGGGCACCGTCACCAATGGTTGTGCACAGGGTAAACAGATATTTCTCATTCGATTAACCTCTTACCTTAGGTGCCTGTAACTACCTCACAACGTCAAATAGGCAGGGCTATAAATAAGGTCCAGGCGAAGTCGCTGTTAGTGGCAGGGACAAACTTAAGACTGCTTTTCGCGTGGACAGCTATAGCTGCTTATCATGCTGCAGAATTAGTTCAACTAGCCGCTTGGACATTCTAACACTTGATGACTGAAGTACCAATTTTGTGTACAAAGAGGTTTTTCAATAAAAGTAAATATTATCAGTTACGAATAATACTCGCGAGCAAAGCCGCGGGGGACTGCTAGTACTGTATATAACACTGACTGTTTCGTATCGACATTGGCTATGATTAGAGATGATGGTTTATCGCGGGAAAACTTGACTATTTGCTAGGCTTCAACGAACGTTCAGCTTATCAAAAGATTACTGGCTTTTCCTTGTACGTGAAGCTACTTCCCTATTTGACTAAGCCAATAAGAATACCGCTATTTTAATATTTGATGCACGTTATTGGTCTATAGACAGCTACGTTGTGTCTGTGTTTTCAAGGCTATGTTGGCACAAAACATTTTCGCGATGTACCATCATCTCTACACATGATTTATTTCAAGCGTTGTTTCTCTCTTCAACAAACCCAGTTAGAACGGTACAGCTTGAACACACAGCGTGTGCGATTTGTCCCAAAACTGTTCACACTTGTCACGGTTAATATACTGCAGTTTATTGGAGACTATCTTAAACATTTTCGCGATTTCTAAGTGTCTCTAGTAATGCCTACTACCAGTAATTTTTGGTGAAAAGAATTTTGCAACAATTTTTTTCAATGCCTAATGTGCACACCTGCAACTCTGGTTCGTGGACAGTTATATGATGCGTTTAACTCTAAGCGTTTTGGGGTTCTGCCCACAAATCACCGACATGTGGTGTCGCAGTAACCTTGTTCTGGTTAGCACATTCATCAAATAAGCGACGCCTCTGCGCTGACTCATTCTGCCAATAACCACGATGCACAGCTGCAGATGTGCACGTAAGGCATTGGCACAAATTGTTGCCAAATTCTATTCAACAGAAATGCACTGGCTCTAGAATGCCACACGAACGTTTGGCAGCTTAGAGTTTAGTCTGTTGCCAGAAAAGGAGGCTTTGTTCTTATTAACAAATAGGTTGAAAGGTGTAGTGATACATAGAGACCCCTGTTCATAGCGAAAAGAATTTAGCCCCAGTTTGTTTCAGTGCCTTACGTGCACAGATGCAATTTTGCTTCATGGTGATTGGCAGCGTCTCATTTGACTGAGCCAGTTACGATAACGTTCCTGTAACATCACACGTCTGTGATTTGCCGGTAGAATCCCAAGTCTCGAGAGATTTAAAATATCCAATCACTGACCACCAAGCAGAACTGCAGATGTTCACGTCAGCCACAGAAATAAAGTGGGGCAAAATTCGTTTCGCGAAAAACAATGCGTCCCTTTATGTATATATCGATTTGTGTATGTATGTTCCGTATGGACTCCAAAACGGCTGGAGCGATTTTGATGTAATTTTTAGGCTATCTTACGAATAGCCCAGCAGGTGATGCAGTGAAGTTTGGTAGCGATCAAATCAACATTTTTTGCTTTTTGCCCATTTTGGGTGGTATTTTTCCTACAAATTAATAAATAATAATAGTAATAATTAATTCATTATTATAGTAGGATTGAGACTTGGAAATGTGCGGTATGTCAGCAGACCTTGTAATCAATTAATATCATGTCTTTTTTTTTTTTTTTTTTCCAATAGAAGTTAACTTTTGAGAGAGTTGAAACGTTTGCACTGATTTTTAGCTACGTGAAACTTTTCATACTGAAAATAGTAAAATGGCTGCAAAAGTATGAAAGAAAACTTTATGCAGTGCTCACTTATCGCGAACGGCCTATATAAACGTAAATTCTTGGCTTTAGATAATTAGTGCTACTTGGGTCGTTAGTACTAAATAAGAGTTAAAAAGTGGTGACTTAACGGTGAATATGCTACAGCAAGACGCAGCAGACCTGAAACTGGGGGAGGGGGAGGGGGGGGGAGTAAAGGTGCCGACAAGACACGCCGTACCTCACACGTGGTTGGCTGGGGGAAATGCCTGGGGCTGTCGTGGCATGCCCTCACGCCTCAGCTCGACGACGTACGCGGGACGCCGGCCAACTAGCACCCCTCCCCCCTCTCCCCCCCATACTAGTGGCCCGGCGTGGGAAACAACACGTGCCGCCGACCACGTGCTCGCGGCCAGCCACCCGTCCACACGGCTACCACACAACTACGCTGCTGTTCCAATACGCACGTTCCCCCCTTCTCGTATTCCTTCCACCAGGCGACCCCATATTAAGGGTGTTAAAAGTAAGGAAAGATCATGATTACATATTTGTATGAAATAGTCACGGCCGGGTTTAAGAGGGCGTGGTACATAATTCAACGCTAAAAGCATTAATCTATAACTGTAGGTTTCTTGAAGCAAATTTGCGAAAATTAAACAATAGCAAACCTAGACAATAGTTTTAGCCAACGTTTTAAACAAAATTGTTTCTAGTGTTACGAACTTCTGAGGCACAATCTCTGACGCCCTGCGGCGCAAGAGATCGCGCGTAACGAATTAGTAATTCTGAATAAACGTTTACTCATAAAGTTGGAAAATACCATTATCTAGGATTGTCATTGAGTATTTTATCTATATTGGCTTCGAAAAAACCGTAGAAATCAATTGATCTTTTCAGCGTTTTTTTATCTACCACGCACTCGCTTCTATTCTCCCTAGGCCCTTCATTCTAAGCGCGCCTGCAGCCTCTGAATTCCATCCTTCCTTAAAAAAAAAAAAAAAAAAACTGGCGTCCTTTCCCTGTTTTCAGCACCGCATTATTTTTATGGTACTCTGCCCTGTACTCTCACTATGTGTAATAATAGTAATATCACAATAATTCAGCTTAATTGTAGCACAATTATTTGAAAATAATTAGCTGGATTGGCCATAGAAAATATAAAACTAAGAGAGAAAACGTAAGTCAATAATGCCAAAGGTAAAGCCAATAAAACATGTTTTACTCGTCGCCTCATTGGTACTTTTAAAAATAGCGATGGAAAGTTCTCCTCGATAAAAGTGCGCCCTTGTGAAAGTTGCGCTCTAGGCCCAGGTCTAGTGGTAAATCCAGCCCTGGAAATACTGTTAGTTACTTGGGAGTACATTTTACTCTTTCAAAAAAAAAATTAGCTCAGCCAGTTTTCCCATAATGGGCCATGGCATTTCAAAGTTAAAATTAGACCGTATTTAGTTCTTATAAGCAGCAAAAACCAACGAATAGAATTAAATGAAAAATATTCTCACTGAAACTACATGTCACCGGCTACTGCTTGACATGTTTTAAAATCAATTACAAAATATTTTTGAATTGTAAAAAAAGTTGATAAGAGACAAAACATTTTATTTTCAGATATTTTTTTAATGCGAAAATATTTTGTAATGGATTTTAAAACATTTGAAGCAGTAGCCCGTGACATGTAGTTTCAGTGTAAAATTTTTCACGTCTGTATTACTATTCAGTGTGTGGTTACGTTGCGTCTTATGTAACGCAGTGTGCGCTTATTTTCACGTGACGTATGCTGGGCGAGGAATGCGTTTGCTCGGAGACGCAAGCTGCTAGCTCTATGGAATGGAAGATCTCTTGTTGGCGGAGTTGTATAGACATAAATCAGGACGAGGGATGTGAGCGCAGGCTAGGGTTTCCTCAAACAAGGCAGCAGAGTGGTGTGCTGTGTTTGCCTTCTGCGTCGAGCCGTGTGTGCACTGTCAGGCAACCCTGGTCCTTATCGTCGCCCGGGGGTGTACAGCCACTCTGTGTGCCTCCGCCTGCTTCGTATATGCCATCCCGTGTAAGGGTGCATTTTTCTTGATAGTTATGGAGGCATATTTGTTTATAAAGCTAAGTAATTGCCTCGTTATCGCTCCATAGTCCAAAATGAGTACTTTCTAAATCAGTATGAAACTTTTGCACTCCATAGACACAATGGGTTCCACGGGGGAGGAGGGGAGCTTGCCCTCCTCCGATAGACATTTTACACGTAGTTTATCCTTACAAGGTTACGTATTTTTAAATAGGCACATTAAATTTTTTGTTTAGGAGACTCGTTAAATAGCAGTAATTTGCACCTTCTTTGATATGGGCATAGCTACTTTTAAGAATTCCCCCTCACCCCCCCCCCCTACGAAACCAAGAGCTAGATCCGCCCCTGGCTGGTCGTAAAGATTTCATGCATCGGGTGTTGACTTTTGTTCTGATTGTTGTTTTAAGTGGAACAGCCTACATCAACATGCTAGTGCCTAGGTTCGACTCCGTTCAGCGGCGTAGCTAAGATTTGGGTTGGGCGAGACTGTAAGTTCGTGTCACTTTCGTAATAGACCGTTGGCTCGTTTGACAACTCTCGGAGGTCGTTCAGCCAGCAATGAATCAGTAGGGATATGAGAATTTCACGTTACTATCAGACAGCGGACTGGAATCCCAGCTCATATGACTTCTGTTAGTTACAACTGTGAACATAAAGCACTGAAACAGGTGGTGCAAAACTATTTCCTCCAAAAATCAGTGGCTCTAAAAATGGGAATAACGACTTTTGTTATATGCTTGGTGGTCCTTACTGCAGAGGTCTGTTGAATTCAAGAAAAAACTTATGCCTGAGAGTGTTGCCAACATTAAATATAATTTTAACCAGAATCGAATGGTAAAACAACTTGCCGCATGTACTAAATATCTCAGTTTTTGTTTTGCAGTATTCATGAAGTGAAACATGAATTTTTATCTCGCTGTGTTACCAACGAGTTCATTACAATAAGGACAATGAACTTTTCGCGGAAAGAATGTTGCCCCAGTTTGTTTCAGTAACTTACGTGCACATCTGCGATTTTGTTTCGTAGCCAGAGATTGGCTGTGCTAAACTCTCGCCTGTCCTGGTGTTCTACCTACAAATTTCAGACGAGTGGTGTTGTAACATTACTGTGATTGGCATAAGTCAAATGAGACGTATTATTTCACAAAGACACGATGCCTATAACCATGAAGCAAAGATGCACGTAAGCCACTGGAACGAAATTATTTTCGCGATAAGTTCATGGCCCTAATTATAATTAATGCCATGTAATTGCAGCCATGTTATTATCTAGCGGAGCCTAAATATCGATGACTAGAGGATCATGAAAATCATCACTAATATTCTGCAATATTTTACTACAAAAAAACTCAAGACAAAATTCTCATTGGTAGCTCCAAAAATTGTTATTTGTGTCAAGTAAGATCTATTAGTAGATAAAGGAAAAATTCGCGGGTTCACTGCCCTATAGGCTAGCCTCCAAGAATATCTGTGTATTCAAGCAGACAACAGGTGTTCATTAGCTGCTCGATGATACAGTGATATGTTTAGAGATGGTGAAAAATCGCGAGAATGTTTTCTGCCAGCGTATTCTGCAAATCAGTGTAGCGTCCTGCGCCATGTATTATTGGCCGGCGGTTATGTAGCTCAGTCTAGCTGTTCACAGACGAATCACAGACGTCCAGTAGTACTACACGAGAATTACCATTGGCCCAGTCAAATAAGGACTCGCCAGTAACGAAATCAAACGTCAGAAATGAATACATTACATTGAAGCCTAGCAAACAGTCAACTTTTTCCGCGACAAATTACCTTCTCTAGGTATGTTGTTACTATTGACTCAGAGACTTCCAGCGGATGTCAAATAAGTCAACGGCCAATTACGAAAGTGACACGAACTTACAGTTGCTTGAATTCTAGCGTGTGCGTAAATAAAACGCGAATTTTTCAGGGTCTCTAGTTATTAGAAACAACCATATTTAGTTGGAAAATAACCAAGTAGACAACAATATTATTGGTAGAGCCAGTGATGGGATATTCTCAAATCTTAGTATCTTAAGGGTTCTACCCGCAAATGAGAGACGTGTGGTGTCGTAGTAACTTTGTTCTGGCTGACACACTCAAATGAGCAACACATTTGTACTAAAACAACCTGCGTTTGACGGTGAAACAAAGCGGTAGATGTGTACATAAGGCATTAAAACAAACTGTTGCACAATTCTTTCCACCAAAAAATCGCTGCCGTGAAGTTTCTGTATGTCCTCGTTGACGGCTGACACTGTACAGATATAAAAAAGTAAACAAGGAAGTACACCGTCACGGCTAAACGAGGCAGGGAGTTTGACCTAAATACTGGACAGTCGGTCGACTGGAATTAATGGCTTCAATTACTGCAGCGGCGACAATTGCAGGGCATGACGCACCGTGCAAACATCCAGAACTGCTCGCGCAATATTCGCCACAACAAGCAAGCACGCACTTCATTCATGCATGAGCTTCCAGATTATCTCACAAGCTGCTCTACTTGTTGTTGCAAGGTCAACACCTTCCTTTCAGTTTTATTACAGCTACATACTGTTTTCTTCATTTACCTGGTTGAGTACAAATGTTGCCCTGTAAAGTGATGACTTTCTGCTGTATTAATTCGTTAGCACCTACATAACGAGGGTGGGGGGATATTCTCTGGATTGACTCTAGACAAGAACAGCCAAGTAACATTTTAGCCTAGTCTTCCATTTTAGCTACCTGAGGATCAGCCATATAGGATTTAAATGGAAAATCGATGCTAAAATTATCAATTTTAACGAAGGTTTTTTAAAAATATGTTTTACACGGACTTCTTTGTTCTATTTTATTTACGTTTTAAGTTTTACCTCGTGACATTAAGGCGTACGCCTTTTCTTACATTTAACAATGGTAATTACACATAAAGTTACTAATAAATTAAACATATATCAACAGTGGCAAACTGATGAAATTTGTGTTTACAAATGCGTATGAGAAACTGCCAGATTTTTTCTCTTTGATACTTAATTTCGAAAATACAATTTTAAAAGTTAATAACCTTTTAATCTTTCAATTAATAAATCACGCTACAAGGATTATCCTTCCACTGTTTCAGCCTTGAATCAGTTTACGGGTTGGCGTGGCAGTCCAAAAGATGGAATAGCCACGAAAGGTAAGGGTGGAGGAACGGGAGTGCCTCGAGAAAACCCGCCACCCAAAGGCAATATCCGCAACGTCTCCCACATACGCGAAATCTGCGACCAGCTCCCACCGGGGATCGTATGTACTCTGATCGCCTATGGGTAAGAGGCGAGTGGTCTGTCCACTTCTGCCGCCCTGGCCATTTCATCTCATTCTTTATCAAAGTTTTAGGCGATACAGTTACAATTTCGTCGCTGTAATGTCTGAGAGGGAAGTGTTGAAACACTCTCGACGAGTGACCCATATCTTCGTGAAGCGGGGCGCAGGGACGTTGTTCGGATATACGCCGGATGTCGGCGTCTGAGAATGCCGTCTGAAGAGCCGTCGCCTGACCTTAACTATAAGGCTCCTTTCACACGTTACGACTTTTTGTCGGCCGACATCGGCCGACACAATGTCGTCCGACAAAGTGCACAATTTTGTTTATCCGACATATACCCGATTCTTGTTGAAAGGGTGACGGTTCAGTCACTCGCAATGGAGCGCAACAGAATTATAGCAATGCTATTCTTTCATCGGCGACGTGAAAATAAGCGTACAAGTAGGAGGATACATTGGGTGCACCCAATATTGCAGAGAAGATGAAGATAAATTTTTTAACTATTACCGTATGTCTGTTACGTCTTTTGATGAGTTGCTTGCACGCTTGAAACCACATTTACAGAAGCAAAATACTAAAATGAGGAATTGTGTTCAACCTATCGAAATGTTGTCAATAACTATTAGGTAAGTGTACAAATAAATTTGTATGTACAAGTATAGTAGTAAAAATAATTATTAATTATGCATTATGTTGTAATAATGGTTACAAAAATCTGCATGTTGTTACATCAAGACTACTGAGGTCATAAAATTAATCAAAGAATAAC
>PNEQ01117005.1:0-36078 GCA_003012365.1 Medauroidea extradentata | reverse complement strand
GAAAATGCCGTTTTCGGCCGTGGTGAAGGGCTTAAAAATGTAGTTTGCAGCACACGTGATGTGTTGAAAGTTGTATTCCGTCCTGGCCTGAAATGTTATTTCTTTTCGTGCGAAACCCGCGTGAGCACACGTGGAACAGTTTGTTTATAAAACGTGTATTTCAAACACACTGCAACGCAGTTTGAGAGACATGTAGACGAGCGCCTTAAGCCTCCCACGCGCGGGTAGGCGGCGTCCCTAAGGCAACAGGTTTCTATTTATGCTCTTTTTACGAGTTTTTTAAAATCTTGAATGGGAGCAGATATTGCAAAACCGTTACATAGAAATGTTGGATATTATGTGTACTATGTAGCTATTTTTTTTTTCAGAGCATAAGTTTATATAATTTTGTCTAATTATCTACTTAATTAAATTTTCTGAAAGTCAATAACTAGCCAGAGTTATAAAAAAACGTTTTGAAAAAAAAATAGGCAATATAATGCAAACAATTTACAGTATTCGAATGTAACGGTTTTGTGGTATATCCTCCCTGTCAGGATTAAAAAAAATAAAACTTACTGAAATATATGAATCGCTCTTATTCTTAAAGAATGCAGGTACTCAAATATATGCAAAATGTAGGTACATACAAGAATTCTTTTTAACACATACAATTTTTACGTGAAATTACAAAGGCGTCATTGTGTAGCTTAGTACATTTACTTTATCTCTAAATTATTTTATTTTATTTGTATCGTTTGAATAGTTTTTACTTCGGGTAAGTAGCGAAAATAGTCAAGTCGCTAATTTGACAAGCACTGGTACAGAAATTATGAAACGGAGAAATATTTTGTGTGTGAGAAATTAGTATTAATATAAAAGTGTAATAGTTGGACAGTGTTTGGTACAATTATAAAATTACGAATTTTTCGGTACATGGCGCACTCGAAGAAAAAATTGCCTGAAGTCGTAGGTTGTAGGCGAGGACGAATTTTAATTCTTTGTGTACGGATTAAATCAGTCATCTCTTCCTGGACATTCACAGTTCATTGCTAATGGCTAGGGCCCGGTAGTTTTCGCGAAAAAATTGTTGCCCCATTTTGTTTCAGTGCCTTACGTGCACGCCTACAGCTCGACTTCATGACTATTGACAGAGTGTTTTTGTGCAGAGTTGTTATTCATTTGACTGTCCCAGTCAGTACACGGATAACTGCCACACATCACGTCTGTGATTTGCGGGTTTAACCTCCACACGCTGGGTGTTATGGCATCCAATCACTGACCACAAAGCAGAGATGCAGGTGCGCACGTAAGGCACTGAAACAAAGTGGTGCAAAAATATTTTCGCGAGAAATACCTGGCCCTACTGACGGCACAGACTGAACAGTTATACTGACGTGAAATGACGTGGCGGCTCTTTTAATACTGGCGAACTTCACCGCTTATTGGCTGTCCGAGTTTGTTAAGGGCGCCGCCTACCTGCGCGTTAGAGGCTTTAGAGTGATGTAAACATAAGGTCGACCTTGAAGCGCGCATCAAATGACGCGTCACCTCAACGAACCAAGCGCTTAACATAGCGTGCAAGGATTCCGCCGAACCGTTTGTACTGTGGGACTTTCAGCCACAACACTGTATTTTTAACGTACGCTACGAAAGGTAAAGGTTCCCTCTACAGGCCTATTTTACTCAGTTTCTCCTGTAAATGATTACTCCTACATAAAAATCACTGTGAAAAGTGCCAATTCAGCCATTTTCGCACTAAAAAAATGTACTTGTTAGAAACAAAAGTAGTGAGTGGCAAATAAATAGGCCTTATAAGGGTCCTTAAATGCTTTTCGTAGACTAACCGCGTGACGACACGTGGAATGGTTTCCGAATAAAATCAGGATTGTCCAAGGTCTGCACGCCTTTTCACGTTCCTAGTAGGCGCCGCCCTTAATACGAGCCTCGTGTCTGTTTGATTTCTGCATGTTGCCGCAGGTTTCCGATTGGCCTGGCAACCGGCTAGCAGGGCAAACAAACAAATAGACTTGATCAGGTCCCCGGTTACTCGGCCATCACCTGATTAATTCAAGTTAAAATTAATTTTCTTGTTTATGTCTTTACATTTTGCGTTGCCACATTTTAAAAGTCCCGTCACCTCCATACTAGCGATATTTGATATTTAAAACCACCGCCAGCGCGAATCCAGCCTCACCTTGCCAAGGTTTCATCTCAGCGGGTTTGGCCAGTCCGTGCTATTATTTATTTTCCATGGCACTTGTGGGTGCTTACCGGCATTCTCATGGCGTTTGAATTTCTTCACGGTGAAATTCACGCTTTGGCCCCCAACGGCCTAAGCGTTAAGTAGTCGACCGCCCCGCCATATAATTCCCAGTGTCGTGATTGCCCATGATTAGAGGTAGGTCAATTTCGCGGATTCATCTGGCAGCAACCTAGACCTGTCAGTCGTATACACCCACTGGCCACAATCGATTATCTATTGGCTTATAACCGTACAAGCATGTAGCAAGCGATAGCACTTCGCATTATTTCCTTATTTACTACTGGCTTGCAGGAGTCAAACGCGTTTCGGAACAGCCGCCAGCGAGTCACAGACATGACAATGAAGTATACATAATTGGCGTTCAACCTGACCTGGAATGTATCTGCGAAATTAACGTACGTCTACCCATGATCTACCCTTCAACTATATTGCAGATTCCCGTTTGGTGCATTCTACTTGCTATTAAGTTAGCATAATAATACTTTAGTATGCCTGTTAAGTTCCTCACATCATTGACACGTCATTAGCCCATGCCGCCACCAATGGTCTGCTTACTCTTCGCCAGCTAGGCCCGGCAATGGGCCCGAAGCAGCATTGATCAGCAGTAATCGTTAGAGGATGGTATATCGCGAAAATATTTTGTGGCAATATACCCTTGATGTCGGTCTGACACAACGTATCAGTCTGCAAACCAATAATAGGCATCAAATATTACAACAACGGGATTCTTATTGGATCAGTCAAATAGGGCAACAGTTCCACATGAAAGGTAAAGCCAGCCATCTTCTGGTAAACTGAACGTGCGTTGGAACCCAGCAAACAGCCAAGTATTCCCGCGATAAATCATCATCTCTAGTGATCGTTCACGACCAGGCGGAAGCTCTACCAGTAGCTAGCAGGGCAGCCGCCTTGTGCTGATTGGTCGTAGGTTTATCCGTCATGTTGCTGTTCGGGGAAGCCATTTTACTGGTGTATATGACTGAGTTCGCTGTCCTACCGCCTGTTTCATTTCTGTATTCGTAAATATTCTGTGGTAACGGGTCGTTCTCAGGCGACATGTGAGTGTTAAAACAGCAGCGACTTAAGTGAAAATTAGTAAATATTTACTTTATAGAAACGCTCGTACAATATACATTCTGCCTCTATAATAAACTTACCGTACAAAGTTACTAACATTATATGTGTATATTTTATGCCGTACAAATTTGCCTGATTTTGACATGGCTCTTATGAGAAATATGTGGAAACAGATTTGTGGAGACCCTGTTGTTCCTGGAAGCCAGGATGGATTAAAGAGCAACACGGTTGAGCTGCTAGACATGTTCTTCAGATTTTTTTAAAAATTGAATGGCCAACAGCTTAATACGCCCACGGCCAGTAACGCGAATCGATAATCTAAACCATTATAATCAAACAATACTCAATAAAGACACAAAACAACACGCTAATATCTAGAAGATACGAGAACAACACAAACAGAACGTGTGCCGAATTCCCGACACAGGATCTAAAAAGAGAACCGTTCACGACGGCGGCTACTGAAGAACTCTTTTGCTTCAGAAAAGAAGTGTCAAAATCAAGCAAACTGAACCTGTATAGACTACACACAGGATAAATGTGTAGTGACTGGCATACACTTATTTTTTTCTCAAAGGGTTAGTTTTTGTAAACACTAAAATTAATAAATTTTCAAAAAAATAAAATAGCCTATAGCATATTTGCCTATTAAAAACATAAACGAATCCATGTGTGTTGTAGAGTCTCAGTTACGTGCGTTACTGGATCAACAAGGGTACAAAATTGTGACCAACATTAATAATTATTGAGACTGCGCAATCAGGTTATGATTAGAGACATGACAAACTCACGGGTTCCTTGACGTGTAGGCTAGCCTTCAAGAACATATATGTATTCAAGCAGACATTATCTGCTCACTGGCTGCTCTATAACGCAGTGGTATGGGCCTGCATGTAGTTGCTTCTGTACTATTGGCTAAGCGACTTCCAGGAAGGGTCGAATAAGTCACGAGTCAATTGCGAAAGTGACACGAATTTACAGTTCCTGGAATTTTACCTTGGAGTCAGAAAAATAATACGCGAATTTTTCAGATCTCTAGTTAAGATTAGAGACACGAAAGTTTGGCTTTGTAATTTGCGGACAAGTTACATTACTAGAGACATACAAAATTCGCCTTATTTTCTGACAGCTGACTAGACTGCAAGTGACTATAGGCTGGTCCGTCGTCTCCCGCTGGCCGATATTGTCGTGACTTGCCGCGGAGAATGCTTACACGGTAGAGAGGCCAATCTCTGTAAAGACGTTACACACGTAACTGACAACACACAAAAGTTCGTGGCCAATTGTGTCGCAATTGTGTACAGGAAAGTGAAGTTTAGTCTACTACCAAATTATAACGCTGTCTCTATACATTACTAACTCTTGTACATGTGAGTTACTTTCTTGATAAGGTCACTGTTTATGAAACTTTTCCTTGAGGTTCTGAACCAATAGCGCAAACACACACACACACACACACTTATTCACGTGCTACTTGCTCTATGTACAGCAGGCCATCACCTAGAACAGCAGCCAGTGAACAAGTAGCCGAGGACATAGTGTACACAGTATTGTAGAGTCCAGACTGGAAGTTCGTTAAATATGCGACATTTCCGGGATATATACAACAAAGCGCGTGCCTGCAGGATCGCTTCTCGGTATTTGACACACAAATATTTCTAACCACACGGCGCAGTTAGCAAAATATGCAAACGTTCTCTCCTAATATCAATATTATTCCTTATGTTGTCCATACAAATGTCAAAATATGGTATGGTAGATGTCTGCAGTCGAAAAGTCGGTGAAATAATTGCACCATACACAGTAATAAGGGTATCACAGCACAGAATATTAATAATTATTGTTTAAATAAAAAATAATATACCTCGTTTTTAAAACTGATTAAGTATGAAATAATTTTACAATGAAAATACTTGTAAGATTAAGGTGAAAAACGTAGGGCACATGCATTAGGAGGTAACTGATGCATTAATATGCCACATTAGCCACTTACAATATTATTGCACTGCAAATGTTATAAACTGTTGTGTGAGTTTTCTCAATACCAGCTACTCTCTACTCCCCTTATTAATATCTACTGCGTGCACCCAACGTTTTTCGATTTAAATCTTACAGGCATTTTCATAGGATAAATTATTATATACTTCAAGTCCATTTTAAATAAATGGTATACAGATTTTTTAAATAATTATTTTCTGCTTTTTAGTATTGAGTGTGTGTGTTCTTGCAATTGATTTTAAACAAGCAAAATTTTTACAGAACAAACAGTCAGGCATAAAAAAAACCGAGTTAACATTGCATCTTCGTCCAGTTCTGAACTGCAGTTGAAGATTAAAGTCTCTATCTCATGGGGAAGTTATTTTAAATCGATTGCAAAAGTGTACCGAACAGACAAACTGACAATAAAGCTATGTTATTAAAAAACTTTAATAATAACTGCTTGCCTCACGGATAGAAAAGTTAAGAATACAAAAGTTTGGACATAACGTCGTCTAATCTAACAGGTAGTCTTCCAAACATAGACTGCAGAAGAATATACAATAAAATACAGGAAGTAATGTTAGTTATAAGAAACGCCAAAATTTTCAGAAAAACCGCATTAAAGAAACATTTGAGATTTTCAAGACCTTCTAACACCTAAATTTCTAATTGATAATAATATGTCATGTATGAAAGGAGATGATGGAAACACATTGCCGTACATATTGGATAACACAGACTTAAAAAATCACTTAAGTGCAGCGACGGACCAAAAAAAGTAGACAGCAACATACGATCCGATACTTGAGATAAAATAATTTAATTAAACAAGTGGGGTGAACTTCGCTGATAATTGAGCTAATAAAAACTTTCTCTTTAAGATGTAATTATTCACAAGACGCAAAATAAACTAGATACGCTCATTCATAATCTCAATTCTTTCTCACACACACACATTTACAACTTGAAAATATTTACATAACTTTTTTTTTTTTTTTTAATATTATTTCCTTATTAGTGGCAAGATTGTGGCTTCCACTTTTTCTTAATCAAACACGAACAGAAAATGTAACATAGTTGTAAAAATTTCATTTATTCCTAAAAACGCATACAGTAAAATTAAAATAAAATAACAACAAAAAGAGTAACAGTGTAGCAAGACATTTGTCACCTTCTTCGGCCAGTACAACAATTTGCTTCTCAAAAACGGAATCCTTTTCCATAGAGACAGTGTTAAGACTCGGTTTCAGTTGCGATATTGAATTTTATTATTTTTCGCTTTTTTGGAATTCTAAGAAGAAAAATGTTAAATACACAATTATACCTCAAATCCTATTTACATTTCGCTACATTGCAGACATTGCGATTTAACTGTTAACTTATAATTACGCCGCAATGTGTGTGGTAAATTTTTTATATTCATAATTTGCGCGACAAATTGCGACCTTAACTATACATTACCAGCTCTATGGACATGCTTGTATTGTATCTCAAGGTGAATAAAATTTGCGGTGTAGTCACCAATTTAACATTTTTCTTCTCAGAATTTAAAAAAAAAAAAAAACGAAAAATAATACAATTTATTATATAGACTGAAACCGAGCCTTAAGTGTTTTGTCAACAAATGAATAGCTGACCTGTACAGAAACCTACCACTTCGGGCGGAATAAAAGAAAATAGCGTTTAAGACAAGGTTCGTGCGAGCAACAGTTGTGCTGGAAATTTCCCAGAAACAGTTCACTACCCTAACAGCACAGGTGGTGCTGGCAATGTTGCTACAACGTTACAATGTGCTAAGTTCGTCACAGACTATATGAACATGTTGTCTACATGTGCCAGAAATGTTACTACTGCAACGTTGCCGAGGCAACATAGCAGCACGTTGCCTGCACGTGTCAGAAATGTTTCAGTAGCAACGTTGCAGAGGAAACCTAGCAGCACGTTGCCTGTACGTGCCAGAAATGGTACAATTGCAACGTTGTCGAGGAAACCTAGCAGCACGTTGCCTGCACATGCCAGAAACATTACAGCTGCAATGTTACAGAGGAAACCTAGCAGTACGTTGCCTGTACGTGCCAGAAATGTTTCAATAGCAACATTGCTGAGGAAACCTAGCAGCACGTTGCCTGCACGTGCCAGAAGCGTTACAGCTGCAACGTTGCAGAGGAAACCTAGCAGCACGTTGCCTGCACGTGCCAGAAATGTTACAGCTGCAACGTTGCAGAGGAAACCTAGCAGCACGTTGCCTGCACGTGCCAGAAATGTTTCAATAGCAACGTTGCTGAGGAAACCTAGCAGCACGTTGCCTGCACGTGCCAGAAGCGTTACAGCTGCAACGTTGCAGAGGAAACCTAGCAGCACGTTGCCTGCACATGCCAGAAATGTTTCAGTAGCAACATTGCTGAGGAAACCTAGCAGCTCGTTGCCTGCACGTGCCAGAAGCGTTACAGCTGCAATGTTGCAGAGGAAACCTAGCAGCATGTTGCCTGCACGTGCCAGAAATGTTTCAGTAGCAACGTTGCTGAGGAAACCTAGCAGCACGTTGCCTGCACGTGCCAGAAATGTTACAATTGCAACATTGCCGGGGCGACCTAGCAGCACGTTGCCTGCACGTGCCAGAAACGTTACAGCTGCAACGTTGCAGAGGAAACCTAGCAGCACGTTGCCTGCACGTGCCAGAAATGTTTCAGTAGCAACGTTGCAGAGGAAAACTTGCAGCACGTTGCCTGCACGTGCCAGAAATGTTACAGCTGCAATGTTGCCGATGCGACCTAGCAGCACGTTGCCAACACGTGCCAGAAACGTTACAGCTGCAACGTTGCAGAGGAAACCTAGCAGCATGTTGCCTGCACGTGTCATAAATGTTACAGTTGTGACTTTCCCCACCATACCAGTTAGTTCCATTTCTGACCAACAGATGCCATACATGAACAACTGCTATTATTTTATATTCACGTGTACAAATAATCCAAAAATTCTGTGTTTTACATGAGCTAATGTGGTATCCCATTTACTGTATTATGAAAATCTTAAAAGTTGGGAAACAACATTTTTCATTGTGAAACTATTTAGTAGTCACTTAATTATAACAGGGATGGTAAGCATTTTATTTTATTTAAGTACCATTAATAGTGGACTACATTTCATATCAGTGATTGTGCATCCAAATGATCAATATGAATACAAACAATGGTAATTTTTCGTACTTACATTTTGTCATCATTCTGACATTAAGTGATGATGTTGTAAATTTTTGCACTTTGCGTAAAGGTGTATGGAAGATAAAAAAAAAATTAACCTAGAAGTATTGAAATAAGGCGCTGGCAACGTGCTGGCGAAGTGCGGGAAACGTCACATTGCAACGTTGCCTGCACGAGACGTTGGCACGTTGCCGGCACCTATTCTGCACATTTCTGGCACATCACAGCACGTTGTAGCAACGTGCAGGATGTGTGCTAATAATGTGCTGGCAACATCACATTGCAATGTTGCCTGCACGAGACGTTGGCACGTAGCCGGCACCTATTCTGCACATTTCTGGCACATCACAGCACGTTGTAGCAACGTGCAGGATGTGTGCTAATAATGTGCTGCGGCAACGTCACATTGCAACATTGCCTGCGCGAGACATTTGCACGTTGCCTGCACCTATTCTGCACATTTCTGGCACATCACAGTACGTTGTAGCAACGTCACAATGTTACAGTGTAACGTGCAGGAAACGTTGCCGTGCTGTTAGGGTACTTCGGCCACATCGGCAGAAGACGCGAGCAGTGAGGAGAAGAAGGTGACAGGGTAGTATGCTACCCACTATCTGCTACTTACCTTTCCTCTCAAGATACCAATATTTGGTCATTCAGCTCAGATAACTTGACACTGCATTCCACGAGCATGCGCAGAAAACGTTTGTATATGCGGGTGAGATAAAATATTTAAAAATTATTTTCACTAAGATTTATTTTTAAAATAAATCTTGGTGTTGGGAACAACGGTCTGGAATTGGCAGAGTGATTTTTAAGATATCCACGATACATAATTCCCGCTAAAAGCACCACTTAAAAAGATTTAGTTTTCTCGAAGACAATAAAAAAAAAAAACCTTAAACAAGAAGTTTTACCAACTTTCTGGGCAAATTTTTTTTCTTGAGTAACGTAATTCTGAAGAACAATCTGTGATGCCGAAATCTCGTACATTTAACTGCGGCGGAACAAATTACGCTTAACAAATTCATCATTCATTTATTCTAGATAAATGTTTACACACAAAGTTGGCTAAATCATTATATCGGGTTATTGTTTAGTTGTTTTTCCATATTGCCTTCCAAAAACGCGTACCGCACACTCTTAAAGAAACGACCCTACATTTGTACTGTTTCTGTACAAAAAAACTATGAATTGTTTGTACTATGAAACCAATTTTTTTTGCGGACAAACAAATTAATGTAGCTAATTAGTTACGTAAGGAAAATTTATTCAATAAAAGTGTTTCAACCATGCTGTTTCGTGGTTTTAAAGAATTGCCTACAAAGTAAAACAATTATAAAAAATCCTTTTCGTAAAAAATATATTCCTCTTATAAATTGTAGAAATGTTATACGGTGGCCTAAATTAGTTCATATTATATTTAGACGTGGCTAGCTTTTCGTTTGACGACAGGGATACTATAGACAGTTATACTTTAATATTTTGTCCAAATATTAAAAAATGACTGAAATATAATCAGAGACTCTGAAAATGTTATCGTGTGATGAAATGTGACAGTGTGTTCATTTCTTTAGAAACGTCAATCCATAATATAAAAAGAAAATACAGCTACAATAAAACCATGCAGATTCGGAGAACAATAAACAAGCACGGTACAGACATCATACACACAAAGAGTTTTTAGATTGACTAAATTAGAGACCAGTTAATTTATAACGACGTGCGAACAACAGTCAACAGTGTACTGTAGCGATTAGATTAAAATAATTATAACGTATTTTGAGATCAAACAGTAGAGCAAAGTATGTGTCAACTGAGAGCGATGATTTTTGCACTTGGGATAAGGAAACACGATGTGCAAATATTATTTAATTTTTCTGTGTAACACCGCTCAGTTCTCTTAGATTGAGTAATCTGTTTTAGTGTATTTTTGCGTTATTTATTTTAAAGAAATTACATTTTTAGGGTGACACAAGGACAGCATAATCACACAATACCTTAAACGTGCCGTCTTGGTCAATCTTGAAACACAATCGGCAATAATTTGAAAAATATTTCAAGTCGTAGAAAATATATACTTTTAAGTACTTCATCTCTGACGCTTAACGTGATGTATGTTTATAATGTAATAATAAAGGCAAGGAGTGCTGCATGTCCCTGTAATACTTCAATTTTCCTGCAGCAAAATTTTCCCGCGTAAAAATAACGTTGGAAGTTCCCGTTTTGGCAGTTTTCACCTTCAGAAATGACCGTTAGAAAACTCACAATAGAAGAAAGAAACAGCAGCTCCTACACGAACACATGTTTTAAATGCCGTTCGGAAATGTACGGCAGTAAATTGAAT
Source organism: Medauroidea extradentata (assembly GCA_003012365.1). Taxonomy (NCBI): domain Eukaryota; kingdom Metazoa; phylum Arthropoda; class Insecta; order Phasmatodea; family Phasmatidae; genus Medauroidea; species Medauroidea extradentata. Next base: position 25,229 of record PNEQ01117005.1, on the reverse strand, counting down.
GTTTGGCAGTAAGGCGAAATTAACCATTTATTGTCCGTGGACATGTATACCACCCTGCAAATTGAAGGGGAAAACATTGTGCGCAAATGTTGAATTCCGCGTGCTTCGAGGCGCAAATCCAGGAGTTCAAAGGACGGTGATTACAATGCGGTAATAAATATCGCATGGGGTGGATATAGGGCAGGCATTGCTTGCCTGGAGGGTTGACGTGAAATGAGACCATACGATGGGAAAGCAACGGAACGGGAAGGGCAGGGGAAACATAAGAACCTCGAGAAAACCCGCCAACCAGCGGCTACATCCGCCACTTAACCCATTTGCGATACACTGGGATCTGAACCCACCGGTAATCGAACCCGGGTCGCCTTGGTGGGAAACGAATGGGCCAACCAGGGCCCCGTCATTGGTTGGGCAAATGCTTCTCTTATTGAGGACTAATCTTTCCGTTTGTAGCAACATCAGCATGTGATTTAAAGTTGAAATTACTGTTTTTGCAACTTGACCGTTTAGCGGGATTAAATTTTTTTACGTGTTAAATCAAATAAAAGTCTCTTTTTTTTTTAACGTTAAGATTTTAAAACGTTTTAATAAATGTTGAGAATTTTCCAAGAACTAATTATGCCGTTTAGTTGGACTACTTCATTAAACATTCGCAGTTGACGCTGGTCGTCAGTTTGTTTTATAAAAGTCGTTACCTTTCAAATTTGACGGGAACAAACGTTATTTGAGATATGGTGAAAAGTAAAAATAGTTGTGGAGCATGATGATGGGAGTCCCACTGTGCAAATTCGAAGCCAAATTCACACGTGAAACACTTCCCCTTTTCTTGCAATCCAGAAGGCATGCTTAAAAGTATGATATTGCACCATAAAACTTAATACATAACCCTTTTTTAAAGCTCAAATTAAAAAAATTGTTTGTTTACGTTTAATGAGTATTCATCGAGGTAAAAATTGTAGCGAATTGTTAATTAAAAATTGACTTTTATCATAAGTTTTGCGTTGTTTTAGATATAAAAAAAATTCTGCTGGCTTTAATGCTAGGTTTTTAGTATGTGTAAAGAGTTAAGGCTTCTCATGGCGTCGGCAAAGCTAAAGTCAAGCAGCTTTGACTTTACGTTTTCGATAAACTGAAAATCTAAAGTCAAAGTCAATATGGCCGTTTGCAGAGAACCAGCATGAGTATGTTGTAATAAAAAACAGTTATTTCTAGGTGGCGATTTATTTTGCGTTACTGGGATTTCATGAGAAATGTATCAGGCGCGTCTTGAATGCATTCGGAAAACCTTTTAAATATGCGTTAAAGAAGTATTCGTAATTTAACTGTAAGCTTCGTCAATAGATAGCGTTGTTGTTCTTCAGAAAAATATTACTAAATATGTAAAATATTTTAGTAATTGTGCTTATTTTTGGAATATTTACGTGATTTGCTTTTATGGCACGCATATAATAATTTAACACGGGCCGCAGATGTTTGCAGTAAGAGACGCACGCATCGACAACCTGCAGTTCGGTGAACAGCACAGTGGATTGTTCGCTGTGGCTAGTTTATGTATTTGGCAGTTGACAGTTTAATGCATACAGTGCTACGATAAGAGGTATTGGCGGACAACATCAATATGCCACACATTCGCAGAGAGGACTGGTGCGTTCATGGTGTACCGGGAGGGCAAGAGGAAATGCAGGAACGAATGGCGGTGGCTTGCAAACGTTAGCGTGATGATGCACCACATATATACCCACATTGTCGGAACATATGTTGTAAGGTTGGAACTGTTTATACACGTCTTCGCCCGCGCCAAAGGCCAAAGATGCCTGCCGTCCTCATTATCCCTCTGATCACAGTTTGACGGGCAGGGCTGACGGCGACCTTGAAATAATTGTTATTCCTGATCAGTCCAACCCAGATGTTACAAAGAGTCCCTCGCGGACATTCACTATTACAAATCTACCTACACAAAATTGAAAGATACATTGAGACACTGGTAAATCGTGGGAAAAGTAGATTGTTTGCTAGGCTCCAACATGCTATGTATAACACTGAAGGTTTTACACATATATTGGCTATCGCTTATATGAAGCACTGTGTCCCTCTTCAACAGACCCAATTAGAACTGTACAGTTTTAATACAGAACGTGTGTGATTTGCCAGAAAATTGTTCACACGTGTCACGATTGAGATACTACAGTTTACTAGAGACTGTGTTAAATATTTTCACGATTTTCCAGTGTCTGTATACAGTGTGGGACGCTTTCCATACTTCAGCTTGTAAACAAAGCAACTTTTAAGCATTGTTACTATACAAGTTTTGTAACATGTGTATGTATTTTACTGTTTCTTAATATATAGGATGTTCACAAAAAACACCGACAAACTCCGGTAGGTGATTCCTTGTAAAAATAAAGCAGGAAATATATGACACTTTGTACGTAATCGTGATATTAAAGGATTACTTCGCCTTTGAATATCAGATTTAAAAAAAACTTTGGTTTCCCCATAAACCGAACAGTGAACGGCGTGAACCGACAAAACTCAGGATATTACTTCACGACAATAAGGCCGACAAACCGACAGTAAACCTTCTACCCTTACGAAAATAAAAGGGGTGGCCTTTAAATTGCTGACAACTGTTTAAGTGTCAGGATAATCCAACATTTAAGAGTGAATTATTGGGAAATGTGATCTTTTTAATAAAAAAGGTACTCTTGTAACGACTGTCTAGGACGCATAGTTTTCGTGCAAAACGCACGTCAAGTTTTGACGTGGTGAAACAGAGCCTAGCTTGTAGGCAACATTGCGTACATGAGTGTCTGGTTTATTCCGCAGCGCCGCACAAACGATTGTGGACATTCATTGTAAATATCACGTACCGTACCGTAATCAACACTTTGTTCCTAGCTTAATTTGTGTGTTTTTGGAAAAGAAAAAAGTTGTAACTGTGTAAGTGAAACAATATGAGTGTTTTATTGTGTTCGTTAAACTGCTCAATATAGTTCCAACGTTACACAAAGCATTTGCATGTCCGTGTCAGCATAAATGGTAACTTACAATAATGGAGATGGGTGGGGCAGACTCTTCTCGAATATGTACTACGATTTACGTTAAATGTGTTGTTTGTTAACATGTGCCGTTAATTCTTCCAGTATTAAACATACACACACCATTAAAATAAATTTGTTCAAGGTAGAAGTTTAAATTTAAATGTCACTAAATACTTAACGAGTGTTCATAATAGGTAACAAAATTGTTTATTGCAATGTACCGTTACGGCGTGTAAAATAACATAGTGATGCACTACTTGTGTAACACTGATGTGGCATTTGTTTTACATGGTTGAGTGGTAACTGACATTTAGGAAATCTGCATTAAAGACCAGACAGATACAATACTAGGGTCGAGGGATAGAGAAGGTAATGAAAAGGTGTTCGACGTATCACTACTGACATGAAGTCACGTAACTGATATGCGATTGTAATGGAGTATTTTGGAACCTGACGTTTGACTACAAGTTTACAGCAGGGCTGTTTTGGAACCTAAAAAACCAAACCGTCCACTCCTTTTGAAGTGGAAGAGCTTAAAATTCCAATGTATGTTGCACAATTATCAACACAGCTTTCTGGTAGAGAAAAACGCGCCTAGGAATGTCACAGTCACAAATACTTTACAAATTTAAATTACTTTGTAGCTGTTAGTTCATCTATTCCTGACGTCAAATTTAATCCAAAATAGCATGACGTATATGCACAAAACCAAAAAGTAAACTAAATACGTCATCCCACGCCCGCACGTGTTTGAGTTACCGACTAGTTTGTGGTTCGTAGATTTTTATTCATCTTAAAAGTAAGTAAGACTAAAACAATACAAATTAAGACAATTAGAATTTTCTTTGATTAAGTGTTTTGAAAATTAAATTTTGAATTTCTTACACCTGCAATAATGTTATTTTCCTTCTCAACGTAGTATCAGTATTGGTATCGGCAATATCTGACAGTGCCTGAAAACGATATCGGCTCCTCTACACTTTACAGTAATGCAAGAATTACACAAACTGTTTAAATGTGTAACTTCGTGCATTGTGCCCAAGAGATATGTATTTCACTTGTACATTTATATATATTTTTTAAACACACATGCACAAATTAAACTGGGAACAAAGTGTTGAATATGGTACGGTACTTGATATTTACAATGAATATCCACCATCGTCTGTGCAATTAAGTTGGCTTCTGTCAGCGCGGGGGTGCGTGGCAGCAGGACAGGGGAACGAAGAGGTGATAAAGAGGCGACGCACAGTCGCGAGCCGTGTTATAGCTGTTAGGAAAACATCGACCCTCAGTTAATGCCCGCAGAGGCTCGGAAAAATGATGCATAGCAGGTAGCGGGAAGTAATAAAAATCGTGATTCGGTGTTGTGATGAAGAAACGACAAATAGTGTCTGCTGTAGCCTCTGCAGATAGCAACTGCGAGAGCAGCAAAGTACACGGGTGTGAGTGAAGGTTAACATCGCTGTTTTATAAACAACTGTCAACACAGACTGCTGGGGTAACTTTGACAGACTCAAAATATTTGTTTAGGTTACTTTTAGAGAATAAATAAATTATTCTATTTAAATATTTAAACCCTTAAGTTTGATCAATCCAGTAAAGATTGCCATTTCTTCACCAAGTGGCACCAAAATAAATATTCCTAGTTGGGCAAAGTTACCACTAAAATTAAAGTATTCACACGTAACGGAAATTGGTACTATGATTGTACTCTCCACAAAAAATGTCTGGCTGTTATTAGGCCCACTTGATCATTTCTGTTACGCGATTGTCAGACATGTACACTTACATTTTTTAATTTAATTTTTAATTTTTTCTATAGCCTACGTTTATGTGCTCTTATCATTATCTCAATATATAAAATGAAGTGTCCAGACTGACACACACACACACTCACTCACCAACTCACTCACGAACTCACTCACGAACTCACTCACGAGCTCACTCACGAGCTCACTCACTCATCAACGCACAACCCAAACCGCTGGACCTAGAATCATAACATTTTTAGGGAAGCTTCCCCTTGGCCCGTAGGCACCCACTACTCGAAATTCAATAGTTAAAGGGCTGAAAAGGGGTGAAATATGTTTTCAAAGAATCCCTGATATCTCATTAACCTGGAAAGCAATCATAATTTTTTTAACTTCGTAATATTGGCAAAAGAAATGCGGATTTGCGAATTTTTAGATTTTGCGAATTTCGAAAATTAATGGGGTGAAAAGCCATAAAATGTGTTTTATTCACTAATTCGTGATTTCTCCTAAACCATTTCAAATAGTGAGGTAATTTTTTCTTTAAAATGATGCTTAAGTAAATATCTATAAATTATTTTTAGATATTTTCGAAATTCGTCCTTGAAAGGTTTTAAAAAATAATTAAACGTGTTTTAATTAATCCAACTTAGAAATATTGAAATGATTTTTTCTTTAAAATAAATCTTACATAAATATAAAAAAAAGTGTAATTTCAGGATTTTTCGAAATTCGTCCTTGAAAGCTGTAAAAATAATAAAATCTTTTTTCAAATAATAATCTGTGCCGCTTATACCCGCTGAGATATCGAGATGATTATTTGATAAGAATGAAGCTTATGTAAATATATACAAATTAAACTCAGGATTTTATGAAATTCGAAAGTTAAGGATGTGAAAAGCCGTAAAATGTTACTGTCTCCCGAAAAAAGAGCATGATAATGGAGAAATAATTCAACAGTTGTTTCTTTTTGCTAACCTACTCATAAATGAAACCTTTTTGGACTGTAGCCTGCCTTCGTCACACGAGCCATTCCATTTTAATTCAGGCAGGGGCATGTCAGTCGACCATTACAGAATTGCTTTAAAAAATTACAGCAGTTACAACCAGTGGAGATAAGAAGTATGCTTAAAGTATTTCACCCCCAAACATTTTTTGCATACGTTTTAGCATTTTGAAGTTGGGGGAAAAAATTAAGTAAGTGGGGAGAAAAACATGTTTTTAAAATGAGCAGTACTTCAACTGATTCCATTGATTTTTTATTATTTTGTAGGGATTATATTGAACAACAGTGTGGTATAGTTACATTGAGCCCCATGACAATATTTTGAAGGGGGAACAACTCCAAAATTTGACAAAAAAAGTTTCAATTTCTTGGATTTAAGAATACATAAAATAATCAATCTTTAGAAAAAATAATTCTGACAATATGTAGACCCATTACAATAGTTTTACATGAAAAATTGTGTTTAGTTCTAGGATGCATGCAATTATTAACATGACATTTTCAATTTTATAAAATTTGACATATGTGCCATTTTTGATTGGCAATGACTCAAAACCTCCAGTGTTTTAAAATCTGAAAGTTGTCAGTTTATAGTCCCAACCTTTGTTAATAGCGTGCACTTTGTTGGATAATGTGTTTTTGCCTGTAACCATTTCTAGAATTTTTCACAAATGTAATTTTCTTTTACATTTTCTAGGGTCTCCATGCTCACTTAAAAGATATATTTTGTTGGTCTCCAAATATGAATATGTAATTTGTAACTGGTACTGAACTTGGGGATTGTAAAGGGAGAGTCCCTGTATGGATATATACAGCTACTATAAGGGGAATCCCTGGTGACTACAAGGGAAATCCCTGTTGACCATAAGGGGAATCACCTACAGGGCTATAAGGAATTCCCAAACTTATGCTGTTACAGTTTGCTGTTTGTTGATGAGTGATGTTCAGCTAGTGAACTAAATCATGTCTGACTTTCATAGTACTTAGATAATTAAATGTGGGGACTACATTAAAAGACACAAAAAAAGTGTGTACACAAGTAAATATGTGAGGATGTGTAAGGTGAATGATTTAGCTGATGATATTCAAAGGTTTGTAGGTGTTATCTGCCATAGTAAATAGAAATGATATTTTGTGTAGTAACTGTGTAACTTTTTATGAAAAGGAAGTTTTGGGACTTGCTCAAGAACATGCAGAAGAAATACCCACTTCAGTGAATTATATGCCAGAAGATGAACTTGTAAGTGTTTTAAATATCAGCATCAAAATATTTGATGTAGATATGTCACCACTGAAAACCCCTTCACAAGTGAGATTGGACCGGAGAGAATGTTTTGTGAGGATTGTTCAAGGGACAGTCCAAATAAAAAATATGTCATTTGTATAAAAGACGGTGATTGTGAGAAAGTAAAAAAGGTTAAACGATTAATGACAAGGTCCACCAAAGAGGCGTGCAAAGCATTCAAAAAAGATAACCCTTCTATAAAATGTTTCTTTCTAAGTTTTATGCCTTATGGCCGAGGTGGGTGAAAATTCTGCCAAAACACATTGTATGTTCTTGTATTTACTGCAGTAACTTGAAGCTAATTTGTGTAGCTCTTCAAAATACAACAAATAACAAAATTGAGGAAGAAGATCTTGTTCTGAAGTGTTTGTGTGACGAAACAAGGAATGAATATTGCTGGCTCGAGGAGTGTGGTGACTGTCCTGGCACAGAAACATTAACTGTTGAAAAATTTTGGCTTGGATGAAGGAGATGTTACATTTGCAATTTGGGAACATGGTGACATCATAATAAAAACAGTATCTGTAAATAATTTTCTGGAACATGAAAGGCACTGGGTTAAGAAAGCTATTCCTCACAATTATATTAGGAAAATACAAAGAAAAGGAATAGCTGAAGTAAGAAGTTCTGTTCAACAAAATAATGATCTTGTTTTACATTTTGATTTTCCTGAGAACTGGTTAGTAGTATTACCAGACGAAATCCAAGCTTACCACTGGCAAACTGATCAGCTTTCACTTTTTACCCGTGTTGCATATTTTGGTGTAGAAATCAAAAGTTTCGTTGTAGTATCTGATGATACAGTTCGTAACTCTGCTCACGTTCTCTGTGCTTTAGAGATTATAAATCTGGAAATTTAAAAATTTTGTCAGTAAGAACTTTTGAGTTCAATCATGTACGTTACAGATGGGGCAGCAGGACATTTCAAAAATAGGTTTCAACTCTATGAACTATGTAAAAATATTCAAATTGTTGAAAAAAAATTATTTCCAAGTAGGCCAGTTTGTTGCTTGTGTATACGATCAGGATTGGGGGATGGGGGATGGTATATCTAAAGAGTTACATGACATTACTTTGTCGTTTATGCATCCCCATGGTCCAGCTAAAGGGTTTCAGTGGCCACAAGAATCTGCAAAGAAGAAGGATGAATGTCCGGTTCCACTAGAAAATGTTTTGTTAGCTGTAAGAAATCCTACTCCACTTGGACAATCAGCAAGACTCCACACTTTCGACGAAGTTGAGTTGATGAAGATCCAGCAGCTCTACTGTCTTTAATCAGTCTAAACATCTTTTAGGGAGTTTGTCAATATAAGTTACGTATGGCTGAATAAGGGGCAAGCAGTCGACATATAATTAATTATATATAGGTATGCTGATTTCAATTTTACTTTGAATTTTCGATTTTCATCTGAGTTAAAGTGCAGAATATTGTATTATATGTGTTATGTTAATGTAACAGTGTAAACAGGGACCCTCCTTTTACAATTCCCAAGGTTTTCCCAAGTTCAGTACCAGTTATGAATTACATATTTATATTTGGAGACCAATAAACCATATCTTTGAAGTGAGCATGGAGACCCTAGGAAATGTAAAAAAAAATTACATATTTGAAAAATTCTGGAAATAGTCACAGGCAAAACACACTATCCAACAAAGTGCATGCTATTAACAAAGGTTGGGACTACAAACTGACAAATTTTCAGATATTTAAACACTGGGGGTTTTGAGTAATTACCAATCAAAAGTTGCACTTATGTCAAATTTTGCAAAATTGAAAATTTCATGTTAATAATTGCATGCATCCTAGAATTAAATACATTTTTTCTGTAAAACTATTGTAATGGGTCTACATATTGTCATAATTACTTTTTCTAATAAATATATATTTTTTATTTTATGAATTTGAAACTTTTTTTTGTCAAATTTTGGAGTTGTTGCATGCAAGTGCACTGTAATAATTTTATCAGTAAAAATTGTAGTTAACGTGGTTACCATTCAAATCTTTATTATTTTATGTTTGTGCAAGAAAATGTTCGTTTTATAGACATTGTTTGTGATTACATTTTTCCGGCAAGAATTATTTTCACTCGAATAGTTTTCATTTAAGGGGTATTGATCCCTACTACCTTGGATTTATCTGTTTCTTCTCGATAACTTCTGTTCCGGTCGATGTATCAAAATTTTTATCATGACAAGGCATAGATACAAACTTAATCGATTTTCTGTAATTGCTGGAACCATAATATAGTCATTATTTTGCAACAGGAAACCGCTGAAAAGGAAAAATTGCTTTTTTTTTTACGGGAGCGACTACAGAGGCCGCAACATTAACACAAACAATGCCATATGGACTCCAAAAAGTGAATGAAACAATAAACTATGTCTTGTCAGCGTGAAAAAAGTAAAACAATGTATATATTCCCTTATTTATAAGAAAAACCGTAAAACCAGTCTGACATGGACCAATCCCCCTTAACATTGTGGACATTAATCCGTAAATTATTATTTTTTTATTTTTTAGGGATTTTACTGTATATATTTTTTTAAATTTCATTTCTGTATAGCGGTTGGTTTCGTTATTTGTGTCCTCGTGAAGTGCAAATTGCGATGATATTATGCAAACGCTATAAAAGTTGAACTTTTTTTTTTTTTTTTTGCTAGCTAAGTCATGTCTACAAACGGTATATTGTACAGGTATAAACAATGCATATTTTAGTAACGAGTTAAACCCTCCCGTTTACAGTTTTTTTTATTTAAAACACCACTCTCGGATGTCCATGGCTGCGGAGAGTTGTTCGATAGATATCTTGCTGTGTATGTTCTGTCGGAAGATAAAGTGACATTTTCCCGGCACGACTGACCCTGTAATCGGAACTTGTAGTGCTCGGAAGAACCAACCCCGCTCAGTGTGTTATATGACATCTGTTGTGACGGCTTTCAAGTTAGCTTGTTGGCAGCCGTCCATGAAATTTTAACGTGTACGTGTTAAACATTTATTGATATCGATCCGTGGAATATTTCTGTTAGAAGATGACCTTGTCTATCTGGCGATAGCATTTTTCAAACAGAATCTATTGTAGTCGCAAAGGCTATAGAGGGTGTTTTTTGAAGGATATAAACTTTTAGAGATTATTTCGTATAACAAAACGAGGTAAAGTTGTATAATTCAGCGTTATAAAAAAATTTACATTGGAAATAAAAATTAGTTAAAATTACAAAAAGTAAGGAGAAATAAATATGAATTTCCGGGATGAGGTTAATTTATAACAAGTTCTGTAATAATTGGAAAACTTGTTTCGAATACGTTTACCGTCAGTAAGTTTGTGGGTTGTTCAAAAGCTTTTTTTTTTTCGCTAAAAAAAATCCATTGCGCTTTTTGGCTATTGAATGACAGTTTGTAGCATGAAACCCTAATAAAAGTCACATTCATGTTGTCGCGGCACTCTCAAGAGAACATTTCTCGAGAAAATGAACTCAGAAAATGTGGAACCTTAAAAATAGGCAACACGCGATATAGATTGTTTGAGCAACCCAATTATGTCTGGAAATTAATTGTTTGTTTGTCCTTTCTTTTGCTTATGTAAAAAGAAATTGTTTCCGATCTCAATTTTCAATCGCCAAAACAAAAACTTGAATAAACTTTACTTTAACGAATTTTTTAAATATGTAACCATCTTGCAAAGTCTGTTATATTACTTTCAAATACACTATAGAAACCGACAGTATGCATTTGTCGACCTGTTCCTCATAACATTCTGCCAGCTACATATATAACGAAAGATACGCAACATTTGAGTTAAAACTATTTTCATCGCTGTATTTATTTATTTTCTACCATACTAAACATGCCATTCCCATTTTTTCTCTTGTACTTATACATGTAAGTAAATCGTTCGTCATCTGCATTAACGAATATGATGCCATAGATCGTATAACTTTACACGTTTTGTAGTATAGGTTGTTCGCTGTCATTCGAGCATTCTTAAAGAGAGCTTTGTTTAGAATAATAACTTAAAAAAAATATTTTTTATTCTGTCCTCAGACGTTAACTTTTGAGTACGATACAATCTGCGCACATTGATTATTACTTAGGATGCTGTGCAGCAAAGTACAAATTGGCTGGCAGGAGAAAGTAACCAGGACATATTAAGTTGCAGGCAAACCCGTCCTTGCGTATCTTTGCAACTCATTCAATTTAAATGTTTCATGGCTTCAGTAGCTGAGGTCCGCATTTATTTTGATCCCCCTGCGGGGAAGGGTTTTTACAGATGCCGACTTCGGTCCTCGCCGTCTGAGCCGTGCCCTTGATCGTGAATGCGAGATTTTGGTCAGCATCGATGTATTTAGTGCTGGTGAGGGGTGACATGATGTGAGTGTGTAGCAGCGACGGAATGAGGGGGCGGGTGAGAGGGAGATCCGCGAGAAAACCTTCCAACCAACGGCATCGTCCGGCACGATTCCCACGTGTCGAAGTCCGGGGATCGACCCCGCCGGGAATCGAACCCGGATCACCTTAATGGGAGGCGAATGGTCTAACCATTCGGTCACCGCGGCCCCCGTTAATTGTGTACAGATCATCACAGAGCATGACGCCGTAACAGGAATGGCCATCGATGATCTTGATGGTCCGGCATGGAGAAGATGTTTCTGGTGTCTTTCTCCGGAGCAGGTTGTGTGTGCATGGCTGTGGTCATTTTTGTCGATGTTCTTACACTCCTGCCTCGCGGTGGTCGTTAGACTGGTGAGTGAAAGTCGTCGAGACCGTGAATAAACTCTCCTCTATCTCTCTGTTCCTCTGCGTGAGGTCGGTCAATTACGCTGGACCGTATCTCATTCTGCTCGCGGGCGAATAAACGTCAGGCCAAGTCTACAGCTACCGGCGACTTCTGGCATTGGCTGTCGGTACCAATAGTTGGAGACCAGCCTGCATAAGCGTACGTGTTCACAGGCTCCTCCTCCTTCCTGTGGCTGCGGCCCAACTTGTTTAATTTTATATAGCGTTGGGCTTTTCATTACGCTCGCGCGTCGCCAGAGAACTAGGTCTTCCAACTCGAGGTTTTATGTCGAACTTCATAGCGTCGTTCATTGCTAAATATCCGTGCGTGTTGTGTAAGCTGTTATTGGTCCCCGGCTGCACATTTGCATGCGTTAACGCAGTTACAATTTCGTACCGTATAAAACTATTACAGTTCGTGCAACGACAATTATCACAATTAGTACAGTGCATGCATAGCTTAGCCGTAAATAATTATTGAGGGATTAAGTTTTCAGCTTAGTTTCTTTCGTACTATACAGGATGTTCGTAAAGTCATGATGTTCGGCAGAAACTTGGAGAGTTTTTCCTTTTATTTGGTGTAGATTTCACATTTCTATCTAGTTTTGTTGCTTTCCTGTGACCGGTCAAAAGTGCACCATGACTTTACAGACAAACTGTGTGTGTACGCAATCTAGTATTGTACATGCATGTGTGTATGTACACGCGGGCGTGTATGTTTAGGTTTGTATACGCCTGCGTGCATATTTTGGTCTTTTGCTGTACATTTTTTTATTTTTCTACACTGTTCGAGTGAATGAGAGATTTAGGTCAGTGCCCTACATCGAGGTCTTCAGCGCTGGTGAGAGGTGACATGAGGTGAGTATGGAGCAGCGTCGGAATAAAAGGGCGGGAGAAACGGGAGGTCCCCGAGAAAATCCGCCGACCAACGGCGTCGTCCGGCACGATTCCCACATGCGAAAATCCGGGGACCACCCCGCCGGGAATCGAACCCGGATCGCCTTGGTGGACATTGTTCGATTTACAGACTAGTAGCATGCTATAATTTAGAAGTGATCGTTTTGGACGTCTGATAGTTACTAAAACAGTAAAAAAGTAGACGAATCGTAGGTCTTGTGTAGAAAATATCCTTTAAAAGCGGGCAATCATTGTTTTAACATCCAGCAAAAACCCAACGAGAGCCCACTCATTGTACATGTGTCAGTTATGGTAGAAAAAAATAGTAGGCCTATGTTTAGGAAATTAACCGTTAGAAATGATCGCTGTTTACTCGGGAATAAATTAACAAAGCAACGAAAATTTTAAGATTCATATTTTTATGTAAATTGAAGTTCACATTGTTTGCATCCGAGGAACTGAAGATAAGGTGACGCAAGCCTATATCAGAACACCAAACACAATATTCGTACCGTTGAACATGCTGAAACTGTAATGTTTTGAGGATATAAGGCGACGTGTACAGTGAAGGATGTTCAAGTGGGATAAACTGATGATTTTATATCGTCATGAATTAGTGTTAGTAAAGTACTTATACTTATAAGTATAATTTGCTCATACAAAACAATTCTAGCTCGCACAGTGTTCTCATGACGGTGGCGGTGCGTCTAAGTCAACATTTGCGTGTTACGCTGCCATGAAAATAGTAAAAACCAAATGACTAAATTATTTAAGTATAATAATACACGGTCGGTTCACTAACATTCCATGAACTACGTAATAAACCATTTAGAATCCCACAACTTTATATTTTGAATTTAAAAGAAATCGCAAATTGCAGGGAGGAAGTTGCGAACTCAGCAATTTTTTAAAATACGAAAATAATTACAGGATAAGTTTTTTTGTTACGTAGGCCATGACACGTTATTTCACGGTGAATTATTTCACTTACATCAGTCAATTGGTTGTCACGTTTTGCATGATAGCGTAACCTGCAAATTTTGGCTTTGACGCACCGTTGTGAAAAACCTACGAGACATCTACAAAACTAACATTATTCCATGTAAATATAAAACTATCCCAATTCAACACCTTTACTCTAGAGTCCAGATGAAGACAAGGGTAAGGTATTACAGTTCATGTTAAAAATTATATTATATGGATCCCAGTCACTATTCAGATATCATTTACTGACAAAACAATTTTCAGAATTCAAAAGGAGAAAATGTTGATGTAGGACTGAACTTATGGGAAGATTTTAATGAGTAGGTGTTGAGTGTTTTTTTGGCCAAATAAATACTTGCTCGAGGTTATCAGGGTACCAACAAAACAGCCTGAATGATCATAGTTATAGCAATGTGGGCCGCACAGAGATGAACATATAAGTTAGTGGTGGCATATATGCACTTTCGACAGGTACCGATTCCAGCCTGATGTAATTTAACATGTAAATAAATCCTTATCTTTGCTTTTCTCAGACCTCTGGGGTAAGTAGCGCCCTTAATAATCTAGTTGTACACCATTGCACTATGGATTATTTGAACTGCAGTGTAGTTAATGGATAGCGTGCATAAGCTAGGTCTTGTCAGTTTTAATTCCAGTATTATGTCACTCAAAAGACACTGATTTAATAGTCCGAGAATAGTTAACGTCGCAAAACTCCACAAATGTTTCGTTCCCGCACCTTGAATGTTCAAATTGGAACCCAATTGAACACATTTGGTCACATCCCGACTTAATAATTAAAAAAACGTCGCCTGGGAAAGGGGACTTGAAATAGATTAGCTGAAGGATTGTTCTAAAATCAACCAAAACAACAGCAGAAAGTTCTATTAACAGCATCTCGCGTTATCTGCAAGCCGTTATAAATGCTACAGATATCATATTGTTTGTGATAATTTTAGTATATGCGAAGGCACGGGCGTTCCCGGATTTAGTTCAAGAGGGCCATGGAATAAGGAGGTAAGATAACATAAATTCAGTAAATGTGTTGTATGTTTTATAAAAGACACGTAATTTCCCTGACATTTATAAGAACAAAAATTTTAATGTTTCAGTAAATAAAACTGCGCTAACCAATATATGTCTATAAATAAAAAAAAGCATTGCTTGTTCGCAAACCATGTATACACGACCTCATAAGTTTATAATAAAGAAGTGTAATGGAATTGGTGGTTTCATATTAGTCTAAGAGGCATAACATATCCTCATCGGCTTTAAATTCTCTCAGCAGTAAAGTATGTACAAAGTATTTATTTTCCAGAGGGAAAGAGGCAAGCGCTCTTGTCTTTTCTCCCACCCTTGCTGAGGCCGAGCGGAAGGTAGTTTTATATTGTGTGCGCCAGTATAGTCTTGTATTACATTGAAAGTAAGACGCTGTTACCAGCTCGGATAATAATAAGAATTTTTGCTATAACTTCTCTTTCAAACTAATTTTGTTGTATTATGTGACGTATAATATGACTCGGTTGACAGTTTAAAAATTTAACTTAAATAAAATAATTTAATTTGTTTTGTGTTACCGAAGAAATTCCATTAAAAAATACTCTTATTAATATCGCAAATAAATTTAATATAAAGATTTTATTGATGTTAAATTCAAGGTGACAACCAAGTTATATTCAATGCCGCCTTTTGTAAAAACGCTATCTGAAATAAAAGATAGGGAAAATTAAAGGAATCCAGGATAGTGACATTCTTTCGCGCGATAATAAGTTATGGACCGGCAATGTTGCATAAATGACGTTTTATGTTGTGTACTTTGTAATACATGGCAGTGTTTCAGATAGCTATGTTCATAACCAACATTATTAAATAAAGCTTGTGATTACTTTTTTGCGGCGATTGTAAGTATAAAATATCTCATTATAAATGTTTACGAAACCAAGTTGTCTAAGCATGCGTCATCGTGTTTTTGAAGAAATGTATAAAGAATATTGCTACAGTAGTTTGGTGCAGTTATGGTTTGTTATATTTGAGTTATGGGTGTAGATTATATCCACGGTTTTAGATATTTTTGTTATTAGTTTACGTTCATTTCCTCTTTCCGAAAATATTATTAGATCTACAACTAAGTTAATGCTGAACTTAGTTGTGAGTGATTCGGTTTGGGATGTTACTATAATTACGGGCAAATTTCCCCTTTCGAGCCGATCGATTTGTTGTAAGCAACAGTAGTTATTTTTAGCCATTCCTGTAGTCCACGCCTCCTTGCAGATGGCTATTGATCGGAGCACACTTCATCCCTATCGGTTCTTACATGTTTACCAAGCTGCGTTCTGACGTGATGTAAAATGAACATCCAGATATATCAAGCAGCTGTCTCTTAAACGTGTTTTTGCGATGTGTTGTAAGCTTTCATTTCTCATGTATCCAAACATAACCCTTGATGCCTCCGTTAACTGTCTATCTGTTTTCCCTTCCTGCTTATTAGGCAAGGAGTATTTCCATTTCCAAATTATCTTCAGTGGGTTTCGTTTGATTTTCCACTGTATGAAAAGAAAACACACTTAGAGCAAGTACGCAATGTAAATATTAAGACACCGCGCTGTGCTCTTTGTTTCGAAGCCCTCCAACATTGCTAAAAATGAAAGAAAAAAAACGGCCTTTTCAGGCTGCCTTACTTAAAATGTACTAATCGAACGTAAGCGAAACTTGCATATAAACTTGCAATGAGTTGTGCTGCAGACTTTCCAACAATAAATTAAATGGTCGCCGCATAAGGGCGTTCACGTGGCAAAAATTCAAAATTTTATATGTTTGCTTGGAATAGTGTTAGTTTTATAGACGTTACTTGTGACCAGATTTTCCACTTGTAGAAATTTTTTATCTCTCATAGTTTTCCCATAACGGTACATCAAAGTCAGAATTTGCAAGTTACAGGAACATAGGTTTAACAAAAACCAAGTGACTTACTCGAATGAAATAATTTACTCTGAAATGAGATATAATGGGCACTATGTTAAAAGATTTAAAAAACACATAATGGAATTTCTTTGTACTTAAAAAAAATCCGAAAATTACGAAACAGTACCTCATTTATGGCAATTTTTAAAAAAGACAAAATGACTTTGTTGTGTGTTTTTTAATCTTTTAACATATTTCCCATTATATCTAATTTCAGTGAAAATTATTTCATTCGAGTAAGTTACTTGGTTTTTGTCATTGCTATGTTCCCGTAACTTGCAAATTCTGACTTTGATGTACCGCTATGGGAAAGCTATGAGAGATAAAAAATGTCTACAAGTGGAAAATGTAGTCACAAGTAACATCTATGAAACTAACACTATGCCAAGCCAATATAAAATTTTGAATTTTTGCCACGGGAACAACCTTAAGGCGGCCGCGTGCCTGCCTTGTAAACAGCGTTGCAGCGCGCTAGAACTCTTTTTTTTCCTATGAAACTTGTAAACGTGTTTCTAATGTCTGTATTTACGCAAAAAGCGAACACTTTAAATAATGTTGGAATGGCGGTTTCCAAATATCACGTTAATTATTGGAAAGATCAACCTATAACGCGTAAAGCGGTTTTCACAATAGAGCGAAATGTCGCTCAGCGACGAGCTTCAGCCAATCATAGCCTTGATGCAAGCGACGGGCGTCGAGAACATTGCACGGACAGCTGACGTTGTATTTGACTCTCATCGCTGGCGACGGATACAAAGAAGAAGAAAAGTTGTTTACATTTTAACACTCATGCAACAATTTTACAGGTTAGAATCACGGTCTAAGAGGAAGAGGTCATGACATAGCGTAATGCTCTCCATCAAGAGAAAGTGACTTCCTTTTTGTCGCCTAGGGCTGGTAGTAATTAGTGGAAGATTGCCTTGTTTACATCTGGCGGTGTTACAATTTTTACAATTATTTATGTGAAATAATGTTAATATGGTAAGCTGGTATTGTAGATACATGTTTCGTATTCATATATGCATTGGCATGTGTGTGGAACTGTTTGTAGGCTGTAAGTCGCCCGAAAGAAATATTATGTACTATTGTTTTAGTAAACACATTAGGACAAAAGCTGTTCTTTCCTGCCCTAAAAAATTTTAGAATTGTTGCAATATGTGTCTACATGTAAAAGATTGAAACAGTAAATGTTATGGTTGAAAATTTGTTCCAGTACAAAATTGCGTACACGTTATCTGGATTTTCAATTTTTTTCTTCTAAAATACAGACAATTCCGATAACAGCTACAAATTTTAAACTGTGAATACTTGATAAGCCAAAGACAAAACAAGACTAATCTTCCACTAAAAGACTACTATCGCTGCGTAAAAAAAAAAAAAAAGGAGTTACATTTTATTTCTCCGTGTAAAGACATTACCTTCATAAACCGTGGTTAGAATAAGTAAAAAAATAATAATTTTATGCTAGGAAAATTATATTCAATTACAAGTATTCGTGTAAGTTAACGGAAAGTAACATAATATATTTGTCTTACTTTATTTTTCTGTAGAAAATTTAACCTCTGTATTGTTTGATAATTATGTATATAATCGATGCGAACATAAACGTATTATAGTTTCTTTATTTTCCGTTCACGTTTCTTACAGTTACTAAGTTATTCCTCCAGGTAAAAGATGGCAGCATGAGTTCGTGTCGCCAGCGGCTGGCGATATTTCATCGCGCTCTTATGAACACATGGCAGTAATTCGTTGCTGGCGGCAAATGTCGGGCGTATCGCACCGCTGTTTTGTGACAACCGCTTAAAACCGTTCAGGCAGCCGGTGCACTTAAACAGTACAAAACTGAAATCAGGATGGCCAGAGCCTGGAGTGGTCTCCAAGAATGTATTCAAACATGTTATGGCTAGAGATGATGGTTTATCGCGGGAAAACTTGACTCTTTGCTGGATTTCAAAACACGTTCAGCTAAGGAAAAGATTGCTGGCTTTCGCTTGTATGTGGAGCTGTTACCCTATTTGACTGAGCCAGTAAGAATCCCGTTACTGTTCTATTTTATCCTGGTTGTTGGTCTGCAGACAGCTACTTCGTGCCAGAAGTATACCACCGAATCATATATTTTGAAAGAAGCTACGGTGTTTTCAAGGGTATGTTGGCACAAAACATTTTCTCGATATAGGCCTACCATCGTCTCTAGTTATGGCTAGAGGTGATGTATCGTGAAAATTTGTTGTGCCACACAATAGCCTCGAAAACGTAACAGTTTCTTGCAGCGTGTGTGATAGGTAGGGGACGGTAGTTTTCGTGAAAATATTTTTGCCGCACTTTGTTTCAGTGTCTTACGTGCACACCTGCACCTGAACTTCATGATTATTGGCAGAGTGTTTTTGTGCAGAGTCATTATTCATTTGACTGTGCCAATCAGTACACGGATAACTGTGACACATCACGTCTGAGATTTGCGGGTTTAACCTCCACACTCTGGGTGTTACGGCATCCACAAAGCAGAGATGCAGGTGCGCACGTAAGGCACTGAAACAAAGTGCTGCAAAAATCTTTTAGCGAAAACTACCGGGTCCTAGTGATAGGGTGATAAACGTCTGACACAACTGCAAACCAATAACAGACATTAGATATTAGAACAGCGGTATTCTTATTTGCTCAGTCAAATAGGGCAATAGCTCCACGTGCAAGGAAAAGTCAATAATTTTTTGATGTAGGCTATAAACTGAGCACTCAGTAGAACTTAATTAAAAATATGTTTTATTGGGCCAATAGGTGTTAACTGTAGAGACTGTTGAAACGTTTACACTGGTTTTGAGTTACATGGAAGTTATATTAAAAATGGTATAGATGAGTTACAAAATTGCTGAAAAGATAACTTTACGCAGTGCTCATTTAATCGTAAACGGCCTATTAGCCTAACGTACGTTGAAACCCAGTAAAGAGACAAGTTTTCCCGCGATAAATCATCTCTATTTATGGCGTCAATGACTTGGGCGCGAAGAGCGTACGTGGAGTAACAGCGCTGGGCGGGCAGTGAAATGACGGGACGACGCTAGCACGCCGCGTATAGGCGGGGCGGCTGGCTGACGCCATAACGGAGGGCGGCGTGCGGTAGTGCCTGCAGGACGCATGTGCGTCGCGGCGCATCGATCCACTGCCGCAACTGGGTCACTTGGAAATGGGGCAGGCGCAAGTAATCGATGCTGTCCTGCCCGGCCCGGCCTGGCATGTGCTTCTCCGCAGCAGCGTGTGGCCCTGAACCACGCACCTTCCCCTCTAACCTACATCCCTCGCCCGCGCCGGAGTCAGGACCGAGCGAGGTGGCGCAACGGTAACACGTTCGACCCGTATTCGGGTTCGATCCCCGGCCATCCTGATTTCTATGTTCCATGGTTTCCCGAAGTCACTCCAGGCGAATGTTGGGATGGCTCCTTAACAAAGGCCATGGCCGACTTCTTGCTCTCGAAGTTCCTGTCATTGCACTAAGTGTGTGTCAGCATCCTCGCTGCCTACGGGACGAAGAGCCCACTTATATTTACTATGACATGAGCCCTGCTTAAATTTTTCTTTCGGCAATCGTGCATCCATCTTTACTATTTTTAAAATAACAAATTCCATGAAACTAAAACCCAGTGTAAACATATCAACACACTCAAAACGTATCACCTTTGACCCCAATAATGTAGTTTTTGGTTATTGTAATTGTTAAGGTATGCTCAATTTAAAGTGAACAGAATATATCTTACCTTATACCCTCACATTTCATGCTGGAATCTATATAACGCGATGCGAATGAAATAACGCATCATTCAATCAGCGTCGAGACTTCTATGGCGTCAGCTCGACAATAATCGCGGGCGCGACGTGGTTTTCAAATAGAATGTATGTCTATTTTATTTGCGTCGGGGACACTGTGAATGCGAAAAACGGATTTTAATTTTGTACCCAGATGTTGGTGCAACTTGTGGATAGGTAGTAAGTGGTATTTATTTATTTTATGAGAGATTTTTGTTTGTTATTTTAAGCAAATCATGTTTTTTTTTGTGATAACTGGACACCGTTAACATTAATTGCTGTCGTACAAGAGATTATGTAGTGACAAGTAACTATTTTAATGTTTTTTTTTTTCAGGCGATAGCCAAATGAGTGTTCGCAGTAACGATAATTTTTCTTTACGCATCGCCCCCTTTGCGTCCGTTTCGCTATTGTGATTCCAGCATCACATACTCATTAGGCGGTCATAATAAGGATGTTGAAGTGTGAAACATTTATAATTTTATGTTTCGGTAGTGCAGAATTTCAATTTAATTGAAACATAAATTCGAGTTAAGTTTTTATATGTATGTAGAGTCATGAAAGAGGTATCTCGATCAACTCTTACATAACCTGCTCGAGAAGCAGCAACTTAAAAATCTGCTGCTGTCTTAGCATTTAGTGCACTACTCAGAAAATGTATAACTTACGTGAGTTTATTTTGAATTCCCGGTATCTTAAAACCCAGAATTGCTTACAGACGTTCTGACGTAACTGGGTGAGTTACAGAACCTGATCTCGTGACTTGGAAAACATTAGCCTATCTAATCCAGCAGGTTACTTAAAGTAACCTTTGTAGTGCATTTATAATAAAATTCCGGAGAGGACTGAACTCTCACTTGAGTCAACACGAAGCATAATCTGTTATAGACTGTTAGTGCTGCTTAAATTTTTCTTTCAGCTGTTATTCATTCATAACTATTTTCAATGTGAAAACTATCATGAAACTAAAAACTAATATAAACATTCCACCACACTCACTAAAAATTAATAATCCATTGTCTCAATACAATACAGTTTTTGGTTATTATAAATGTTGAGGCGTGATCAGTTTAAAGAGAACAGCCTATAAATATGTATTATTAAATATGAAAGTAATGTGCTGTCTCTCCTAATCCCCATTCCCTCCTTACTGCGACATACGGTATTATGTGGTCTTGCAAGTTTGCCTTAGTGTGTTAAATGGACATAATGCGTTGTGAAATGAGCCTTGAGCTTAGTTTATGCACTCTCACAATGTTATTTAAATTTTGTAGAACATAATAGTAAAAAACAGCTCAACGTATACTAGGCAAAATAAAATAATTTTCAATCTTATCATCCGGGGTATGTTTATCATCATTCATTCTTTAATGTTCACTTTGTTCATTGTGATATGTCATCAGAGACAAAGCCAAACGCCAGTAACAACATAAACGTTATTGGCAGAATTACGATTGAACAAGAATGTAGTTTGTAATTTTTGCAGTATATAATTTAAAAAATACATAAATAAAGTTTGCAGTTTAGTAGCTAACGTCAGTGCTCTACAGTATGAGAATGTGTAGTTATTACTATGTTTACATGTCGTTTTGAAATCTGTTTCAAAACATTTGCTGTTTGAAAACGCTCATGGAAACGGGATTTAAATCGATTTGAGTCTCAAGTTCGTTACACGAAAAATTGGGATCGTATTGAATTGAGTCGGCCGTAAAATTCAATGGAAACACGTATCATATTGAAAACTAATTGAAAGTAAACAAACACATGCAACTGAAAGACTGAACAAAAACTATACGATTATGAAGAACAATAATTTTTCGTATCCATTTCACTTACTTAAGCAATTTACTTTACATGGAGGCACAGAAAAATAAAGAAATGGTTGTATGTATTTATTTATTTCATGTCAAACGAAATAAATTTCAATTGTACCAACATTACCACACACAAATTTGTCCAGTGAATTGTAATAGATTTCAGTCGAATCAAAGTTTGCATGTAGACGTGTATCGTACTCGACGGGTTTAAATACTCAATTCGTTTTCAAAACAATATGGTAACGTAGTATTTAAAAGGTCTGTACATTTATTGCCTGGAAACACAGTAAATGTTCGTTTTGGTGTGGAATGAAAACGTTTAAGTCAATTTACTATGGTGTAAGCAATGACGGCCAGCAGTTTATGGCCAGTTCACAGTTGTAATGGCGCAGATATAGTATGTAGCTAAAGAGAATGAATATCAGTAACAAGAGTGGTGACGTTCACAATTAATACTTTGTGTGGCGTTAAGGCATGCTAACCTGCATCTGCTGTTGTCATAATTATTTATTAATTTAAGGCTTAAACGAGAGTAGATACCACAAATCTGTTTGGCAATTTTGTTTAAAATGAGTTTTGCCTTGATAGCTATTTTTTTTCCAAGACAAAGAATGATACGGTTTCGACTAATAAGAACAATTTCGTTAGTTGCATAAATAGCTAAAACCATAGTTGAAAAAAAAAAAACTATTATGACAACTATTTTAAACAGAACTGCTTAACAATTTTTTGATAGCTGCTCTCGTTTAGGCTAAAAAAAAAAAAAATAGTTATCAGGAAAACAGTAGTAACAGGAGTCGTCCGAGTATCTTATGCCATGTTTCTAATGCCGGCCAATAAGGATGTTGATACGCCACAAATGCTGTTTGTGTGACAATGGTCGTACTGTGAAATTGCATTCCTTTTTCCCTACCGTATTATTTTTTGATAACTCAAGATATGTTTTCTTATACATTGATTCAGAATATGTACTGGCGCTATCACGTGTTACGCTGCGTGATGCTGGGGTCTCATTTCTCGTGTTGAATTTTCCATTCATAGACCATATTTTCATTGAAATTACTACGAGAGTTATATTATAATGCCTTAACATTATTATGGGCGTCAGCAAGTAGACGTAGAGAGGAACAAGGGAGGACAAGCCCCTAGAAAAAGAATATATAGGGAAGTTCTGAGGTGTTTCAAGCTGATGACAATTTGCCAATTAATACGAAACAGTATTTTGTACCAATATTCTTTACTATATACTTACTAGGCCGTGTATACATACTTTGAGTGCGTGTAAGGCTTTTTTTTTATTTATATGCATATATTGTTTCGTTGGTTTTGTGCAGTTGAAGGCCTGTTTACTGAACATTTTAATTGTAGTTCTCATAAGTGTAATGGGAGTTTCGGGTCTTCTGTAAAAACACGACATGAAATTATTTTTTTTACTTATGACTAAATCCTGGTGATGCCCACGAACGAACATTATACCAATTTTTACAATATTATTTATAGATAGGCTTACCATACGCATTACCCAATGACTATGGAATGGAGTGAATAATTTCATAATCAGAAAGTAATATAATAGTAATTGTGTTATCAGTATTGGTCAAAATGTATGGTTCTGTGAGATTGTAGTTAGGTAATATATTT
Source organism: Medauroidea extradentata (assembly GCA_003012365.1). Taxonomy (NCBI): domain Eukaryota; kingdom Metazoa; phylum Arthropoda; class Insecta; order Phasmatodea; family Phasmatidae; genus Medauroidea; species Medauroidea extradentata. The sequence goes on along the minus strand of PNEQ01117005.1, from coordinate 1,271 downwards.
TACTGTGGCGCGATGTTATATATTTAATACCGGTTTATATTAATCTAACAAAACAGTAATTTTAACTGAGCAGTGAGGCCGCACCTTACACTGTGTCGAGTATAGACGAGTCATTCTCAGAATTAGTACAGGTTTAAAGCTGCCACCATATTAGTGACACAGTATAGTCTAGAATGCAAACAATTTTTCAACAAAACTGTGCAACCAATTTTTCAACAAAACCGTGCAACCAATTTTTCAACAAAACTGTGCAACCAATTTTTTCATCTAAACTGTGCAACCAATTTTTCAACAAAACCGTGCAACCAATTTTTCAACAAAACGTGCAACCAATTTTTCAACAAAACCGTGCAACCAATTTTTCAACAAAACCATGCAACCAATTTTTCAACAAAACCGTGCAACCAATTTTTCCACAAAACCTTGCAACAGTTTTTCGATATGTGCTCTCGTTTAAGAGTAAAAAAATATCGTTAAAGTAGCAGACATTATGGATCATGGCCTTGAGCGCGTCTCAGGCGCTGTGTTGCAGTGCCACATAAAACCGGTCCTCGATTCAGCGAATAATATTTTGATAGGGGCCGGCAAATTTCTCGAATTCAGTGACCCGCATGCATATTCAAGCCCCTATCTATTTGTCCATCGTCTGCTGTTCCAATGAGTAGCAGCCAGCAGCTAGTGGTCGGGGCTTGAGTATGCATAGGATATTTGTTAATAACATGCAGGTTACTGAATCCACGAAATTTTAGACGCCTATTTATTGGTATTTTAACGTAAACTAGCTGAAACAAAGATAAACTAGCCTCGACTGTCACAGTGGACTGACAGTGCGCAGTGTGCCTGTACGGCTTCTTTGTGTAAGAGTGTAGACATGTAACCAGTGGAGTCGTGGGTCCTGTCGGCCGCCGCGCGGAGGAAAGCTCGTGACGTCACGCGCTGTGCCTCATTGGCCGGAGCGGCGCGTGCCGCGGTGCAGGAGTGGAATGTGACTGGCGGGGCGAGGGCTGCGTGGGCGGGGCTCTGCCGCTCGCTGTAATAAACAACGCCACACTATCCGGGAATAAATCGCGCGCAGTGGCGATGCGTGACCTAATTTGAAAGGCAAGCTACTAATCAAATTTGCGACTACCAGGATTTTAGCGTTTAAAAAGGGAAAGAAAATGGGGGTGGGGGAGGCTTAAAACTCGAAATATTGTAACGGAATACCGAAAACCCCATTAAAAATTACACATAGAGAAAGAGAGAACTAATAAAACCGACTAAAAAGCATA
>PNEQ01117004.1:17211-55521 GCA_003012365.1 Medauroidea extradentata | reverse complement strand
ATTAATAATTTTGTTTGAAAGTTCCTATTTGACATTTACCGGCACCCCCGCGACCGCCCGATCGATCGTAAATTTGGAGGCCCGTTACTTTACCTTGTAATTGTAAATCTCAATAAATATGTTGATTCACCTTGCCTTCTTTAATTTTAAACTACGCTTGTCATAACCCTAGGTTGTTTATACGAAGGGCTTCGTGACACTGCCACTATAATTTCATTCTGAGTGATGGAGTCAAATGAGGGATGTGTCCGTACAAAGACACTCTGCCAATAAGCATGCAGCAGAGCTGCAGACGTACACGTAAGGCTTTGAAACACTATGGTGTAAGTATCATTTCCGGACTAACTCGCTGATTTATTTGTGGGTATAACGAGATATTTCGGTTCCATTCCTAAAACGTAGTTTTTTTTATTTCGGAGTACCTGGTTTTATCTTCATGATCACGACAGCTTCGCGTAGCTGGGAAACATATCTTCCGAGTGTTTTTGTCCACCGTAGTCAACACACGAATTTAAAGGTTAGGAATGCGAAGTTTGGCTTTGGAGGGGGGATCGGTGTACGGCTGGAGTGCGTGTGGAGTCACGCAGGGTCGACGTCGAGAAAAATTGAAGACCGGGAGAAAGTAATAGAGTCTTGTGTCCTCCTTCCTTGGGCAGCCTGTCTCCATGGACGGCTCCAGTCAGCTCTTCCCGGTCACAGGAAGAAAGCAATACAGATGCGAAGCGACATGAGTGAGTGACCAAAGAAAATTCATTAGCAGTTAGCAGCGAGGCATCTTACGGGTTTAAATTTTTTCTTAGTGGCAACATAGTTGTAATTAAAAAAAGTTCCAATCAATAGGGACCCCTGTATTTCGTGAAAAGAATTTTTCTTCACTTTGTTTTAGTGTATTACGTGTACATCTGCAGTTCTGCTTCGTGGTCAATGATTGGGTATGTTAACTCTCACGAGCCTTGATATTCTACCGGCAAATCACAGACGTGTGTTGCTGCAGGAACGTTATTGGAATTAGCTCAATCAAAAGAAATACGTTATTTTATAAAGATACGCTTCCAATAGCCATGAAGCAGAATTGCAGACGTATACGTAAGGCACTGAAACAAACTGAGGCAAAATTCTTTTCGCGAAAAACAGGGGTCCCTACACTGAAAAAAATACTTATTAGTCACTGCAAAATATTTTGTTAAAATGGACCTTACCAAATTTTTTTGTAGTGGTTACAAATTTTTTTGTAGTCACTGCAAAATTTTATTGGGGGCAGCAAAATTGTTTTGTGGTCACTACAAAAAACTTTAACAAAATATTTTGCAGTGACTAATAAGTATTTTTTTCAGTGTACCAATCAAATATCTCATGTAAAGAATCTAGCCTGCAAGCCATTGAACCAGCGACATTTGCCTGTCTCTGCACTTCAGTATTTTTAATATTACGAGTAAAATTACGGTGTCACCAGTGAATGGTTCATAGAAGGGAGCTATTGATAAGACGACTGCTCGACTGTCCAGTGACTTGCGCCTAGAGGCTAGTGTAGGCGGAATGCGCGTTTCTGGGTCGCCCTTAGTGTTTCTGAACTTGTAGATTTCGGACTCTCTAATACGCCCGCCCCGGGCGACAACCTTACAGGAGTTTGATTGGTTCAAACTACTTTCACTATATTCAGTACGTACGATTTCCTGATATTTCTGTTGAGGGCACCGTCTACCTGCGCATCCGAGACTCATAAATGGCGGAGACACAACTGCGACCTCGAAACGCACATCAAATGCCGCTAGGGCCGCAATAGACGAATAGTCACACCATTCGCCTCCCACAAAGGCGATCCGGGTTCGATTCCCGGCAGGGTCGGTCCCCGGATTTTCGCATGTGGGAATCGTGCCGGACGATGCCGTTGGTCGGCGGGTTTTCTCAGGGATCTCCCGTTTCCCCCGCTCATTTACTCCGGCGCTGCTCCATACTCACATCTTGTCATCCCTCACAGGCGCTGAAGACCTCGATGTTGAGCGCTGACCAAAATATCTCACTCACTCTCGCTCAAATGCTGCATCGCCTCAACGAGCCAAGCTCTGAAATAGCGTGCGAGGTCCCCTGCGAGTCATCTTTACTATGGGACAAAGCTCAGTGCAGGTCGCAATCTGAGTTTCACATGCATCCGGTTAGTACATTTTGTAGAACGGCAGCTTGAAAAGTCAGTTTCTAGGTATGTTAAAGGGCTTAAAAGCCGTGTTTTTAATTAGCATAGTTGCTTAACAATGAGGTTCCTGCCTTGTCTGAATTGTGTTTCCTTTTCGTACACAATGGCCACACTTGGAATTGTTTCGTAGAAAAAACCTGTTTACGAACACACTGCAACGCATTTGAAGCGTGAGGTTGTGCTGTTTGGTGGAATTCCCCCAAACTTTACCAACCGACCTAGGGGGTCCAGGAAGGGTAAACCAATAGGGTAAACCGGGCACACAGGTTGTTGTTCAGTGCTCCTTATTAGAGGTCACAGAAAGGGTCGAGCCTCCTTTCCCCAACACTTCACATTAAAAATAATTAATTTAAGAGACAATACAAAAATTAATTTTAATTATGGAGCATGAGAGCCTTTGAATATTAAACTTTATAAAAAATGAATTAGGTCTAGTAAACAAAATTATAATAATAATTCAGCAAATAATATTTCTTTTTTTTCATTTAATACCTTGATTAGTTGACTAGAACAACAACAATATCTTTGCTCAATGAGTATTTGGTGTTTATAAATTATTTAATACAATAACACATCAAGAAAAACACATATGTCTTAAGAATATCATAATAAATAAATTAAACAAGGGGATCCCCAAAATTTAATAAAGAACTAACATTTTAATTTTAAGTATTTTAACAAATTTTCAATTTTCGTGGTTCAATTAATTTTGCAGAGGTTGTGATCGAATATTAAATAAAAGTCTCAAATTTGAATAATTAGTGCTGTGTGCACATCAAGTAGTTAGGATGAGAGAAGGAAAATAAATAAATAAATAAATAAATAAATATATATATATATATATATATATAGGCTGGAATTTCCTGGCTGTCCTTCATGGGGACACTCTTGCCACCGCCGAAAGATGTTACTTCTCTGTCTCGCCCATGGCTACCGATGACGGTACAGCAAAAGGACGAGTAGAAATAATGTTACTTCTACATCGGAAGATGTAGACAAGCCAAATTCCTCAAATACTGGATAGGCTTCCTTTCCTTCTATATAGCAGAGAGTTGAAACCGCGTGGTGGGACCGCTACATTAAACAAGCAAACAAATAAAATTTAAAAGAAGAACGTCATAAGAACAATGTAACACTAGGGCGCAAAAGGTAATAAAGTGAAAGAATAAATTCACCCTAGGCGGAAAACTTCTCGGATTACGACATTACAAAACGATAAAGAGCACTAAGCGTTTGGCTGATGTTCACGCCATGATGTGTAAGAAACAACAAGGTCGAGACAAAGAAATGCTTAGAGCAACGAGCTATGTAGTTAACACAGAGGGGCGGAAACGCTTCCAAAGTGAAGCCCAATTGAACGGCTGTTTTGACCCCAGAAAACATGGCGAACAGCAGTGTTGCCAACATTATGTTAAAAATCCGTCATTATGTTCGCATAAAATCCGTTACTTTACAGCTCCACTATATTCCCGCTAAACACAGGAAAAAGCCAATAATTATTGTCATATATTATACTGTAATAACGTTTAAATTACCATAATCGCTCTCGTCTCTCAACCGGAAATAAGAGTCCGCCATTTTATCTAGAGTCAAAATACCACGTTCAATTGCTGTTTCCGCCTCTCTATGTTTACTATATAGCTCGTTGGCCTAGAGGTTATAGGCCGGCATAGAGTCGTAGCAACATGATATTACCAAAATAGTATTTCGACAGTATCGAACAATACTTCCTAACATAATATTTTATTACAAACACGTGTTATAATAATCACAACATGATATTTTTAATTTAAATTTTACAAATAAAAATTTTGTTTGATTCCTTTGAAAACAGATATCAGATCATGATTAAAGTTGGTCAGAAGTATTGCACAAGAATTGTTCCATAATTATATAATACTGCATTAACTGCACATAAATAATTGCCTGAAATTTTCTTTATAAATTGATAAGCCGTTTATTGTTATTAAAATTTCACGGAAGATTAAAGAAATAAACAGTGCTGGGGTGAAGTAACTTTGCCAAAATAAAAACATATATATCTACTTACTACTACGAATAAACGAACTAGACAAAACAAAATAAATAAACAAATGAGCATGTGCCAACAAACGGCACAAGGTGGGCGGCCGCCTTAAGACTCGGCATTAGTCGCCATTTTGAATTATTTTAATTTTGCTCTTATGAAATTCTGAGAAGAAAATGTGAAATTTGTTACTATATTATCAATTCTATTTACCTTGCGCTACAAAAAAGCATCGCAGTTGAACTTTTAACGTACATTCAAGCCGTAATTAGTCGAGCAATTTTTAAAAAAATTTTAATTAGCTCGACTGATTACGACTAAAATATACGGTAAAAGTTCAACTGCGATGCTTTTATCGTAGCACAAGGTAAATATAATTGATATTATAGTAACACATTTTACATTTTTCTTCTCAGAATTTCATAAGAACGAAAAATAAAATAATTCAATATGGCGGCTAATGCCGAGCCTTAGGACGCGGTTCGTCTCAGTTTTCAACATCTTTATTAATTTTTATATTTGCACAAGATATTTTTTTCTTATTTTAGAGATAAATTGTGATAAAATTTTCTCTTAGGAAACTATTTCATCTCTCATAGTTTTTGCGTAATGAGTCGTAAACGTCAAAATTTGCACTTTACAGTTTTAAGTACGCCACTAAAACCAACACATACCAAATCGACAAAATTCACAATTTATAACAACGTTGTAGGCTATGATTTGACATAGATAAAATAAAAAATAAAATACTTTCACATTTAATAAATAAATGCTAAATTTTGAAATGAAAAAAAAATATCAAAATTTTTTTAAAAATTCAAAAAAATATATATTTTTTTGTTTTTATATGTGTTAAATCATAGCCTACAACATTGTCACATAGTGTGAATTCTTCAGTTTGGAATGTCAGTTGATTTTAGTGGCGTACTTAAACCCGTAAAGTCCGAATTTTGACGTATGCAACTTATTACGCAAAAACTATGAGAGATACAAAAATGTTCTAAGAGGAAGATTTATCACAATGGACGATTTGAAGTACACGCCCCTGACGTCACCGCAGGAGGAGAGTACTGTGGGAAACAAAGCTTGTTTACAAACATGCTGATTTATTAGTTGGTAATTGCAGAAAGCAAAAATGTTGCGCATTCATAGATTTGCACGCAAGGGTAAAAAAAATATTAGTTTCAATTAAGATACGCAAATTACATAAGATTAATGTTTACCTGAAGAAACGGCAAATTCCAAACAAATAATCAATTTTCTTGACGTACATCTCGTCCGGGACATGTGAAGCCAAACAGCTATATTAAGGTTATGTACGGCTGCGGTATCCATGGAGATACGAATTGTATCCCACACCTCACTGAAGCTCCGCCTCTTTTCAAGTCGTCCATTTATGTCTTAAATAAGAAAAATAATATCTGGAACCAATATAAAAATAAAAAAAGAGACGCGCCCTGCAAGTGCTAGGTTATTGGCAATGCGTCTTTGTGTAGAGGTGTAACTTATTTCCTTGTGCCAATCATAACAAGGTTGCTACTGCTACTGCAAACGTCTTAGATTTACGGGCAGAACCCCAAGATGTTGGAAGCTATAATCTCCTATACTGTCCGTTGACTAATCCAGCCAGTGACGATTGATCGTCTAATCAGTGACCATATTCGCAGAAACAAAAAAAGTATGAACTACTGGACTTAGCCCAATTGGAGTTGAGTCCAACGACTATAGCTAGGAATTGGAAGATTTCGCGATTTCAATGACCTTCCATTGTACTACGCATACTCAAGCCCCGACTATTTGTCCACTAGCGGCTACTCAGTGGAGCAGCAGACAATGAACGAATAGACGGGTCTTGAGTATGCATAGTGTAATGGATTCTAGCCTGCAGGTCATTGAATTCGCGAAATTTTCCAGTCCCTAACTATGGCACGTTGCTGTTAATTGCTCGAAATTCGACGACTGGTTTCAAACAAGTTATTTCGCCGTGCCTGTCGAACAGCGAGAACGAAACAGCTCAGCTATGGAAGTATTTGAGCGCGTTCAGGTATTGGGAGCAAGTGAAAGGCTTTAAGAAGCTGCGTGGCTATTGTTACGTTCAGAGAAAAGAGTGCTTCCAAGATTTCTTATGAATGGAATCTCAATTTCAGTTGTGTTCTTGCAGAATGCCTCGTTAACCGATGGCCTAGATTCTTTTTTTGGCAGGAATGTCAAGGTCTCAAGGGCATCGCCTGCCTGAGCGTTAGAGGATCAGAAGCGACTGAGCTAAAGGTGACCTTAAACCTCGCATCAAGTGCCGCACCACTACTAGCAAAGTTTTGAACTAGCGTACCCGATTCCGCCGATTCAATTTTACTATGGGACCCTAAGCGGTGACCGTATTGGTGGAAACTCTGAGGCAGAGTTCTGTGCACGTTTCATGTACATTTTGAAGTACGGTTTTCTGAAAGAGTCGTTTTTAGCTATGTTGGAGAGCTTAGAAGCAGTGCTTTAAAGAGTCTTGAGGACGTTGGACCCGTAAAATTTCAAATTTTATATTTGTGCCAAACTCTGTTCAACTTTTACACATCAGATAACATGTCATTTTCCCAAATAAAAAAAAAATATGTCCCATAGTTTTAGCATAATCATCTATCAAAGTCACAGAATGACAGTTGCGGTGTAGCCAAAGTAATAAAAAATAATTAACTTGCAGAAACAAAATAATTCATATTGATACTTAATGATGTGAGCTGCTTTAAAACTATTTTGGAAACACAAAGCAACACATTTTGTATTTTTTTTAAATTTATGCAAATGAGTAGAGTTTTGCATAACTTTGACTTTTGGCTACTACTGAAATTTTCAAAACTAGCTTTTGTCAAACATGTCAAAAAATCATTGATACACTGACTTTCAGTTCCTGTAATTTTGAATTGATTAGTTTTTTTATAATTTTGGCTACATCGCAATAGCCACTTTGTAAAATTGATGAGTGCTTATTCAATAACTATAGGGCCTTATTTTATTTTATGTGGGGAAATGACGTGTTGTCTAATGTGCAAAAGTTGAACAGTGTTCGACACAAATATATACATAAAATAATGAAATTTTACGGGTTAAACGCTCTTAACAATGCTATTCCGTACTAGCCCGAAATGTTTTATTTTCATATATTGGTACAATAAGCATATGTGGAATAGTTCCGTAAAGAAACGAATTTAGCTGCTCATTACAATTCATTTGAAGTGCATGGTAGGTGACATCCTTGAGTACTGAAGCCTAGCACACCCGTCTACATCCAGCACTGCTTCTGTGCTCTTGTTCGTCAGATGTCATAGTCTTAACATCTTATTATCCATTTATTCTTGGTCTCCTTCTTTAGTAGTGCACATGACCCACCGCTTCAGTACAATACACACACACGAAGCGTCAATGCATCCTTACAATTCATAGTATGTCTGTAACACTGCCTACGTGAGTCTAGGATTGGCTGCTGGGTCCAAGACATAGCAGAGCTATTTTTTAACCACTCGGTCTGCGTATCCGCCCAGTGACTGAAAATAGTGAATATATTGCGTGGTAAAATGTATCCAAAATACTGGGACATGACGCCTGTTGCAAATGAGCGATGCTTATTTGACTATTTCACTTTTTGCCTGAACACACAAGTGAATCAAAAAGAACGCAGACATGTAAATACAAAATTACAACCTATAAAACAGTGAACACTTTCCGCTATTAATACAAACTCAGAAATTTCGCGAATTCATTCGAGGAGACGCTAGATTTCAAACTCCTGTGTAGCGACTTCTGTTATTGGGTTACTCTTAATGAAACTTATCCGAAACCTGCATGAAAACACGCGCTGACTCTCGCACTACCTTTTATAGTGTACAATAAGTAGGAACTTCTGTTTTTCGTGAAAAGAATTGTGCTCCCTATGTTTCAGCATCTTATGTACACATCTGCAATTCTACTTCATGATTATTGGCAGGATGTCTATGTAAAGACCTGTATCTCATTTGGCTGAGCCAATTATAATAACGTTCCTGCAACACCACACGTCTGTGATTTGCTGGTAGAATACCAAGGCTCGTTAGAGATAAAATATCCAATCACTGACAACGAAGTATAACTGCAGATGTGCACGTAAGGCACCTAAACAAAGTAAGGCGAAATACTTTTCGCGGAAAATAGGGTTCCCTAAAATTAGGCCACTCATTCAAGCAGTAGCCAATGTACAAGTGGCTGAAGACGGAGTGTACTCAGGACTGTGTAGTCTAGGCTGGTCGCTGAACACACATAATTTCCGGGTCTCTAGCTATTAATCATTTTTTCTTCATGTCAACAGAACAGCAGAAAGGAAAATTGTTGATGGAAATGTACGTAGCTCCATTCCCAGTTCGTGGAAAGTCCTCTGATTAATGATTGGTTAGTACTTGCATCACCTGGCACTATTTGAATTACAACCAACTGAAAATCCTAACTTACTTTTAGAAAATTTACTACCTTTGGCGATAGAGTAAACTTGGACACATGAGAGAGTTATGCTAGTTAACTATGGTTACAGACCGCTGATTTCTGTGAAGAGATTTTTTACACCACTTCTGCTTCAATGCCTTATGGGTAGGACCACGATTTTGCCGCGAAAAGATTTTTGCCCCACTTTGTTTCAGTGACTCACATGCACATCGGCAGTTCTGTTTCAAGGTTATTGGCAGCGTGTCTTTGTTCATACACGTTTCTCATTTGACTGCACCAATCAGAATAAGATTATTGTGACTCCGTACGTCTATAATTTGCCAAGGCAAGTGAGAGTAAAATCATCCAATCACAGACGATGTAGTAGAGCTGCAGGTGTGCACATGACGCATCGAAACAGAATGTTGCAAAAATCTTTTCGCCATAAAATCGTGGCTCTACTTATGGGCACATTCGTAGCTCTGCTTCGTGGTTACTGGCCAATCAGAACAATGTTCCTTTGACGTCAAACGTCTGTGATTAGCGGGTAAAACCCCAAGACGCTGAGAGTTGAAAACATGTCACTGGCCACGAATCAGAGCTGCGGGCACAGAACATTTAGGAATACAGAAGTGAAATGACAGTTAGGAAGGCAAACTCGGTCACACACGCCAGCAAAATGGCTTCACTGGCCAGCAACATGGCGGAGACGCCTTCCGCCAATCAGCGTAAGGCGGCTGCCCTGCTAGCCGACAGCCAGACCCATAGGAAACCTGCCGTAACATGCAGGAGCCAAACATACACGGGGCTGTTATCAACAACCTCGTGCATCCAATAAGAGGCAAAGTTCGCCCGTATCAAACGACCCGCTACATAATTTCACCTCTGTATTACTATTTAGTCTGTGCTGCAGGCGAGGGCGTAAGGGATTGAAGCATGTAAGTGCAAAAATCGTTTTGATAAAACTATTGGTACCTATCCGTAGCATTTTACTTTTTTAACCGCCTATCTCTAGGGCAATGCACTTTTCGCGAAAAATAATTTTGCCTCAGTTTGTTTCAGCTCCTTATGAGCACAACTGTAGTTCTGCTTTATAGTCAGTGATTGGATGTTTTTAACTCTAACGTGTCTTATGGTTATAACCGCAATTCACAGGAGCGTGCTGGTGTAGTAGTCTTGTCCTGACTGGCGTAGTCTGATAAGAGACCTCACTTTCCAAAGACACGCTGCCAATAACTATTAAGCAGAGGTGCAGATGTGGAAGTAAGTCATTCAAAAAAATCTGGGGCAAAATTATTTTCGCGAAAAGCTCGTGGCTAGGGACCCCTGTTTTTCGCGAAAAGAATTTCGCCTTACTTTGTTTTGGTGCCTTACGTGTACATCTGCAGTTCTGCTTCGTGGCCAGTGATTGGGTATTTTAACTCTCGCGAACCTAGGGATTCTACCGGCAAATCGCAGACGTGTGTTGTTGCAGGAACGTTATCGTAATTGACTCAGTCAAATGATATACGGCTCTTCACATCGACATACCTCCAATAACCAAGAAGCCGAATTGCAGATGTGCACGTAAGTCGCTGACACAAACTACGGTAAAATTCTTTTCGCGGAAGTATGGGTCCCTGCTTATGGCCCTACTTATCTCAAACATAATGTAAAATGTACGTTTGTTGTTACGATTATTTTTCTTGACGGGAACGTCTGTGGAAGTTCCTTTTTACCGTGTGTAGTCGCATATTGAACGTCTGTTAAAATGCACGAACTTTCATTGTCTTGCTCATTAGGTACTGTCGTATTCATAACACGTTCCTTTGTGTTTCTTCCTTCTCCTTTACGTACCTGCTTCAGAGACAAAGAAATAAACATTTGTAGGAGGATGACTTTCAGTATTTCTTAGTGGTATGAGATGTGAGTGGGACAGGGTTAGAGTTGTTGACATCAAGGAGGGAAAGCCCGTTCTTTGACTTATCTGACACGTTTCAGTTATCTTTCCTATGGTGCTTCGTACTTGTTACAGAAGTGTGTGAGAAGAAGGAGGTTCGTTCTTTGTCACTTCAACTAAGATTTTTTTTACTTATGGTTTCAAATAAAACGCCAGCTCACTCATTAAAAAGACTGGGGTTCAAAGCTCGGAGACCAACGGACTGGGAAAACCTTCAACGCGCGGGAATCCGTTCCGCTCGCCGGTTGTTTAAATATCGATGGAAAATTCTTCTTAGCGCGTTGGAGCAATCCGAGGTTAAGGGCGCGTTATACGTCAATTTACATCGTCATATTTTAATTTTTATATTTGTACTAGACACTTTATTCTTATTTTAGACATAAATCGTGACTAAATTTTGCTGCTATTAAATTTTTTTATCACTCATAGTTTCTGCGTAATGACTCATAAACATCAATGTTCGTATGTTAACGGTTTTATGTACGCCACTAAAACCAACTGACATACCAAACAGAAAAAAAACCCAGTAAATAAGAATGCTAGAAACAATGTTGTAGCCTACAATGTCTGATGTGTGTGTGTGTGTGTATATATATATATATATATATATATATATATATATATATATATATATAATCGAAAAATTTCAAATTTTTAAAAAATATATTAGTTTTGGTTTTTATATAGAAGATGTTGCAGCAGACAATATTGTTGTTCACTGTAGGATTTTTGAGTTTTATATGTCAGTTGGTTTTAGTGGCGTACATAAAACCGTAACACGCAAATTTTGAGGTTTACGAGTCATTGCGCAAAAACTATGAGTGATGAACAATTTTATAAGGACAAAATTTAGTCAGAATTTATGTCTAAATTAAGAAAAATTATGTATGGTATAAATATAAATAAGGTACCGGTACCGAATATGGCCCGCTTAATGTTCACAAAATATGTATGTCTAAGTCATTAATTATATTACTAATATAACACATGGATGATGTAATACAGAAATTTATAGATGGTGTATGTTCACACTTGGGACGAGTGTGTATCGATCCCGCATAGATCTCAGCATTACCATACAATGGCGACTAGTGGGCCATATTGAGAGCTGAGACATATTCGGTGCAGGTACCTTATTAAAATATGACGATGCAAAACGCTGTAGATCTTGCCCTTAAGAAACGCTGCGTGAGAAAAACTTCGGAGAGAAGACAGACAGTGGGCTTACTAAACATGTCTGTACTGCACGCCTCGGCAGTAACCATTGAGTAAGGATACTCAATGGTCGGACTGCGATAAGGGCATTTTCCAACAGCGCTTGGAATGTTGTAAGCGTGTTGCGATTGCTACGCCTGACTGAGAACTCTTGCTACAGCATGGATATGGAGTTACATGTTAACCCTTTCAGTCACCGTGTCCAGAATCTTGGACGTGTTGAGGTTAAAATAATTTCGTGGTCAGTACTGTACGCTGATAGTTGTCAGTGTAAATGTATACAGCCCTGTATTTTCGGTTTTTCAGTGCCTTACGTGCACTCCGGCAGCTCAATTTCATTTTTATAGACAGAGTGTTTGCAGCGTTGTCATTCATTTGACTGGGCCGATCAGTACACGGATAACTGCGACACAAACACGCCTGTGAATTGCGGGCTTAACCTGCAGACGCTGAGTGTTAGAGCATCCAATCACTGGCTATGAAGCAAAGCTACATTTGTTCATGTAAGGCAATGGAACTAGTTGGTACAAAGTCTTCTCGGTGAACTGCCAGACCCGTGTAAAATACTGCACGCCTTTTATATGACTAGCAGTCCCCCGCGGCTTTGCTCGCGAGTGTTATTCGTAACTGATAATATTTACTTTAATTGAAAAACCTCTTTGTACACCAGATTGGCACTTCAGTCAACAAGTTTTAGAACGTCCAAGCGGCTAGTTGTTCTAACTCTGCAGCAACATAAGTAGCTATAGCCATCCAAGCGAAGAGCAGTCTTAAGTTTATCCCGGTCAATAACAGCAAATACCCTAGAGACAATACCAGACAGGTCTATGCAAATACTAAGAGCAAGCTTGTGAAAAATAACCTAGCGGCACAGAATATTTAGGAATACAGAAGTGAAATCACCGGTAGGACAGCGAACTCAGTCACACACGCCAGCAAAATGGCTTCCCTGGCCAGCAACATGGCGGAGATGCCTACCGCCAATCAGCGTGAGGTGGCTGCCCTGCTAGCCGGCAGCAAGGCCAATAGGAAACCTGACATAACATGCAGTAGCCGAACAGTCACGGGGCTGGTATCGACAGCCTCGGGCAGCCAATAAGTGTGTAAGTTCGCCCGTATCAAACGAGCCGCCACGCCATTTCACGTCTGTATTACTATTTAGTCTGTGCTAGCGGTATGAGGTGAAACTAACACATATTTTGATATTATTTTTGTATAACTATTGTGTTTTGTTATTGTAACATACTTTATTTAATGTTTACGTATTGTTTGCACTGCTCCTTTTTTATTTTTTCCATGCAACGAATATAAGTTCTCCATAGAAATTTTTTCTCATTATTTTTATGTTGGCAGCGTACATCTGAAATCAATTAAACGTAGGATGTTGTTCTCTGGTGGTTTGACGTGCCAACACAATCAGAATTCTCGCCAAAGCGCTCAAGCTGTCCAGTATTGGTTTATAGTGTATTTGATAACAGCGACTTCGCCTGGGCCTATTTATAGTCACATCAATGTTGACGTTGTGAGGTAATGACAGACTCTTGAATGTAAGAGGTTAATCGAATGAGAAACGTCTGATTTATCCTGTGTACAACCATTGGTGACGGTGCCCTCTATTACATATTTTAAAAATATTAACTTGAAGTTTAATGGTATTAGAAAGTTTTTGTGGGAAGGAACCTAATTAGAAAGTGAACTGCATAATATTACATTTTACCCCATGTAAACGACTACATGTAAATTTGCACTATTTGCACATAATTGCACTAATTCCATCTGCCTTGTAACTTAGTTTTTGTGTGTCAGAATTGAACGTTCGCACGCAGCTTTTAACGGAATCCGGACCCAGAACCTCCCGGAATGAAGACCAGATCATCAAAGAACTGCGTTACGTAACGCTAAATAATTAATGAAAATAAATTTCATTAAAAAAATTAAATATTCGTGTCCTGGGCTCATAGAGGTTGTACAACACCTCGTCTCGATATGTTAATGTAGAACGAACTCCTGTATAATTTATTTCTCGCTGCTCGTACTTGCTTTTCCTCGGATCGTCTGCCTTGAAAGTTTACAAGCTTAGTTTAGTTCTTAATAATCAAGTTATCTTATAAAGTAAAAAAATACTTGCATATAATTTTTAAACACTTACATTAGAATCACTATGACGCGAACAACACCTCAATATCTCCACTGTTTAGATTGATATCATGAGTAGATGGAAAACCCATTGTGTGTTTTTTCACCGGTTTGGGTGTCAAATTTCGAAATTATTTAAATTCACATCTTAGACATTTGTATAAGTATCCAATTGAAGTGCAAATCACGACGCTAGCCCGTTAAGTCGAATCAAAATCGATCATTCATTAAAAAACACATGTGACCACTGCACAGTACTGAGAATCCGAATTTCGAAAAATCTAAAAAAAAAAAAAAAAAAAAAAAAAAAAAAAAAAAAAAAAAAAAAAAAAAAAAAAAAAAAAAAAAAAAAAAAAAAAAAAAAAAAAACCCTACTGCAATCATTTTTGCAATCATCATCCTGAAGAAAAAATTAACTGTATATCTCGACAGGTTCGATAGATATCAAAGATTTCTCTAAAACACATTCAAGGTATTTTCACCTCCTAAGAGAGTGAATTTCGAAAAACCTTTGAATCCCGTTTTACAATACTTTATTGGTGTCTCGTGGATGTGAAAATCACGACAATAATCCACTGAGCTAAAAATGTATCACCAATTAATTGAAAACACGTTTCGCTTCTTTTCACATCCAGGTGGTGAATTTCGAAAATTCGTGAAGTTACTTTTCAGGTATTTGAGAAAGCATCAATTCGAAACAAAAGTCACGTCACAATATAAAATTTAATGTGATTGATATATATCGATTGTGAATCGGAAACATGTTTTACCCTTTTTTTTCCTCTTTGACACAGAATTCGGAAAATATATTATAACGGTATTTAGATATTTGCATAAGCATAAATGTAAAGCACAGAACACTTCGATATCTCGATTGGTTTGATATGTATGGAGTAATAATCGAAAACACATTTCACGTATTTTCACCCACTTAATTAAAGAATTTCAAAACTTCTTAGAGCCCTGTCATAGATATTTGAATACGTAACCAATTGAAGTAAAATTCACGACGATAGTCAGTTGTGTTTCTGTGATACTGACGATGCATGAAACACATAATTTGCCCGTTTTTACTGCTTGGGGGTCGAATTAAAAAAAATCCTAAAACCTTTTTTTGGGTATTTACGTAAGTAACGTTTTTGAAGTGAAAACCAACTCTCTATCCCGAAGCATTCGATAGATATCGATACTTGATAGGAAATACATTAAAGGTCTTTTCACTCCCTTAAATGCTGAACTTCGAAAAATTCTTAAATTGGTTAATACGCATTTTTATGTGTGTCTTATTAAAGTAAAAATCATAACGATAGGCCGACGTGTTCGAGTTCTATCGACACTTCTTCGGAAATTCGTTTCAACCATTTTCACCCTGTTAAATGTCGCATTTCGAAAAATCCCTCCTTAAAGCTCGCCTACGACCTGAGGGGAACGCACACAAATTTTTTCACGATTCTAGGGCCAGCGGTTTGGGCTGTAGTTTGATATGTCAGTCAGTCAGTCAGTGTTCTCTTTAATGTATAGAGATTGAGTGTATACTAACACTATTGAGCACCTTGTACATTGTTTACTGGTTGTGACAAGTTATCTCGTTAGACATTCATTGTACACAGAAATATTTCACAAATACAGCGGTGTAGTCGAGACATTTAAAACACGGACGATCGTGTAGAGCCATTTATGATTTGTAGAAGGAATTTTGTACCAACTTCTTATAGTGTTCGAAGTGCAATATTCAGCTCTTCTTTGTGGTTACTGGCAGTGTGTCTTTTTCAGAGGCGTCAGTCCTATTAATGTGTCAGTGAGGAATATGTCACTGCGATAATAAAGGTAAGTGATTTACAAGTAGAACTCAAATAATGCGAGTGTTAACAACATCCAACAACGGGCAAAAAAGCAGAGCTACTGACGTACACAAAAATTTTGGTGCAAAGTTTTTCACCAAAAATCCCTGGCTCCTATAGTTTAACATGAAATTATGTATCCTTGGTCTCCCCATTGCGTATCTACGAAAAAAAAACATCTTTATGAACTATGCTATGTACTCGCCCCACACCGTGCCATCTCTCAGGGAATGGTAGATGCCTGTGGACTCGTAGTTCACTAGTCCACCTGGATGTTTGATGCCTTATTCAAGTAGTTCACATCCCATTCTATCAAATTATAAAAATAGTTAGGTAAGTAACCTTTTATTTACTCTTCTTCTTTATGAATTTCCACATTCCATAAATAGGCAGCAACATGAAAATAATTCGTTGAATATTTTCGGCGCAAGCAAAAATCTGAATACCTGTTAATCTGTTTCTCTACTCTTACCGGTTCACCATTTATTTGGGGACTCTTCGGTATCCCCGAAAAATCAGTAAATGGAAGAAACAAATATTGCGTCCGCATAGGCTACTGCAAACCATCAAGTCAGCAATTAGCTATTGAGATTTTAATGACTGTTCGAAAATTTTGTTGCCGGTGCAGTAATTATAACTAGGGCCCGGTAGTTTTCGCGAAAAAATTTTTGCCCCACTTTGTTTCAGTGTCTTACATGCACACCTTCCGTTCAACTTCTTGATTATTGGCACAGTGTTTTTTGCAGAGATATTATTCATTGGCCTGTGGCAATCAGTACATGGATAACTGTGGTACAACACGTCTGTGATTTGCGGGTTTAACCTCCAGATGTAGTATGTTAAGGTATCCAATCACTGACCACAAAGCAGAACTGCATGTGTGCACGTAAGGCACTGAAACAAAGTGGGGTAAAATTCTTTTCGCGTGTACCGAATTTAATGAAATTATTAATAATGGTTTCTCAGATATTGTGATATAAAAAAAAGTTCAAGAGGTCGTCATTTTGAGAAATGGACACATCAAGACCAAAATACAAAACTCTCGAGTAATTTACTAAGTAACTTACTACAAGTGAACAGAATTTGACGGTATTAAAAAAAAAAGCTTTAACAGATATCGGATGAGATAAAAAAAGTTTAACTTGATAACAAAAAAAACATATGACATCATTAACAAATTACATTTTAGTCAAATTTCCTTACTATGTTATCTATGATGTTTGCCAAGTTGGATAAAATATTGTTTCCGACTAAAAAGTTTTAAAGGGAACATACGCATACGCACATACTAGCAAACAACTACTCTAACTCACACACACAGAACACATACAGAAAAATGACTTCATAAGCATATTTTACCAACGGATAAGTCAGTTGGATTGGGATATTGTGTTTCTCTCAGTATTGCACAAAAGCAGTGTTGCCAAAAGCAAAAAAAAAAAAAAAAAATAATGAGAAACTTTGTTGTAAACGAGTATAATATAATGCTACAGAAAACTTGTGCTACATATTATCGTGATTATAATTAAAATGTTATACCCAACTATAATAGAACTCAGGCAGTTACTTTCATTATCATAAAATGCAACAGCAAAATTGATACATATCTAAATCATCAACGACTATAGTTATTACTACATGAACACTCACACGTATATTTAAAAAAATATATAATTATTTTATTCCAGTCGATTTTAAAGTTTTTCTTACTCTAAACCATTATTTTTTATCAATTAAACAGCCATTCAATACGACCAGATCTAGTTGCATGAAAAATACGTTGGCAACACTGTTGGCAGTGTATTTCATCTACTGTGCAACACTTCCACGATCGTAGACACAAGGACTAAATAGATACGCTATGTAAAGTTTGAATATGCGGTGCTAATATTCCCCAATAGTAATAGTCAAGTGGTCTAATACTAACAATATTCCCCAATAGTGATAGTCAAGTGGTCTAATACATAATAATATTCCCCAATATTGATAGTAAAGTACTCCATATGTGTTTCTTGCCAACATGACGAACTCACAGTGTTCACAATAGTAAAAAAAAATACAAATCCTAGCCTGCAAATAGCCACTTCCACTACATAATTACCTTGCCACAACCGACGTAATAAAGCCGGTTGTGTCTGTTTCTCGTCCAACCGCATTTCACGTCTAAACGAGAAATTTTAGGGAAAGTGTTTTTGTTGAAGTTGTCCAACTTGTCATCGTACAAATAACTTTCCCCGTGTTTTTGTAAATATTCCGTTACTAACAATCTTCCTCAGTTTTTTGACGTCTAAACGTTTTATTTCCCAGAGAACAGAGGAGATAAAATGTATACAGTTGAGAGTAACATGAACGTAGGCCAATCATATTCATTATCACTGTCCATTGGCTACTACTTCAATGTGCAACCAGTTTCATAATAGCAGTGGCGTGTGGTGAGCAGTTGCAAGGCTAAGTTGGTGTTTGCTCAGTACAGTACAACCTCGGTGCACACATCAGTAGTAGTATACTCTATTTCATATAAGTTTAGATAAATTTAACAGCAACTTATGGCAATAATTTTTTAGTATTTTGCGATTTGTTTCACAATGCAAGATGTTTTTAGCTCTAAAATGAACCTGAAATGTCCATTTTAGCATTTATACTGCAAAGTTTTTCTTGTGTAGTGACACACATATAAATATTACAAATTATTGTCCATAAGTTGCTGTCAGATGTATCCAAACTTGTATGAAATGGAGTATAACTAGAGGTACGTCAATTTTGGGGATTCATCTGGCAGCAGCCTAGACTTGTCAACTCTATACATCCATTGGCCACAATCGATTATCTACTGGCTTATAACCGTGCAATCAGGTAGCAAGCGATAGTACTTCGCGTTATTTTCTTATTTACTACTGGCTTGCAGTAGTCAAACGCGTATCGTAACAGCCGCCAGCAAGTCACAGACATGACAATGACGTATATATAATTGGCGTTCAACCTGACCTGGAATGTATCTGCGAAATTTACGTACCTCTAAGTATAACTACCTTATAACCACAGAATATGTAGGTATATAGAAGTGACATAACTAGAGCCACGATTTTATGGCGAAAAGATTTTTGCAACATTTGGTTTCAATGCGTCATGTGCACATCTGCAGATCTGCTACATCGTCTGTGATTGGATGATTTTACTCTCACTTACCTTGGCAAATTACAGACGTACAGAGTCAAAGTTATCTTACTCTGATTGGTGCAGTCAAATGGAAGAAGTGTCTGAACAAAGACACGCTGCCAATAACCATTGAAGCATAACTGCCGATGTGCAGGTGAAACACTGAAACAAAGTGGGGCAAAAATCTTTTCGCGACAATATTGTGGCCGTAGACATAACCAGTAGAACACCAGTAGTCACACACGCCAGCAAAATGGCTTTCCTGGCCAACTAAATGGCGGCAACATTTACCGCCATTCAGCGCAAGTCAGCTGCTTTGCTAGCAGGCATCCAGGCCAATAGGAAACTAGCCGTAACATGCAGGAGCCAAACGAATACACGGGGCGCGTATCAACAGCCTCGGGCAGCCAATAAGCGGTGAAGTTCCACCGTATCGAAAAGCCTCCTCGTCATTTCACGTCTGTTAGTAAATAGTAACACAGACGTGAAATGAGGCGGCTTTTTGATACGGTGGAACTTCACCGCTTATTGGCTGCCCGAGGCTGTTGATACCATCCCCGCGTATATTTGGCTCCTGCATGTTACGGCAAGTTTCCTATTGGCCTGGATGCCGGCTACCAGGGCAGCCGCCTTATGCTGATTGGCCGTAGGCGTCTCCGTCATGTTGCTGGCAAGGGAAGCAATTTCGCTGGCGTATGTGACTGAGATCACTGCTCTACCAGATATTTCACTTCTGTATTCGTAAATATTCTGTACCTCGGATGCGCAAAACACATCTACCCAAGTGGCAAACTTAACATTTCCGATTTCCGTCACAATGGAAATTTAGGCTATATGTTTTCCATTGTCCTAGGAGCGTCACTCGAAAAACACATGGAAAAACTTGTAACCAACAAATTCGACCTGCGTGATATCTGCAACACATATTTCATAACAATAAACTAAGGCAATCGCGCAAAACATCCACAAAAAATATACTTCGTCTTAAGAATATGCGGCTACCCAAAACAATCACCCCACATTCATAGACCGTCGGTTTCTATCCGCAAAGTTTTCTTTTTTTATAACAGTGCAAATGTGCAAATAAAGACCTACATTTTCCCTCGTCCAAATCGCCCATAACATTACCCCACTCCCCCGGGTTTTAAGTGCATAATAGTTCTGTAATACGGCATCAATTAAAGCGTGAGTAAGGCTACATTCCTCCAACTTCTAATGTTTTTGCGATAATTATTTTAACTGTAAACGAGATCAGTTATAAAAATATGTTTGGCAGTTTTGTTTAAAATGCATTTCACAATTTTTAACTACAAATTTTTCAAGACACTAAATACTACGATTTTAGCTAATTTCGGAATTCCTAAAATTTTTGTTGATTGCCTTATTAGTCGAAACCGTATATATGGTGTGTGTGTGTGTATATATATATATATATATATATATATATATATATATATATATATATATATATATATACACACCAACACACAAAGCTACTAATCTAATTTAATTGGGCATCTGCTCTCATCAAACTTTAAAATAATAACCATGGCAAAACAGTAAAAACAGGTGAACATGGCTTAAAATACTTTGTCATTAAAAAAACCATAACGTATAGTTAACATAAATATTACCGTTTTTATTTGGTACCTCATTTATAGCAGCATTTACAAAAATGAATTTTGGCTGAATTATTTCTCGAAACTACGGCAGTGCAGTGTAATGAAGACATTTTGTTTGGAGTTTAGACTCTTGGTTTATTTGCTGGAAGGCTTTAGTTCCAGAATGTTTTTACTATAAAGATAATCCAGGTAAAATTTAAATGTTGGCGTACAATTTAACCAGTTTCAAGCATAATAATAAATTATGAACGAGAATGGTACCCCAGGACCGAGGTAATCACACCCTCTCTACAATGGAGGACCCCGGAATGAGAATGGCGAGAGAATCGGGAGATATCCGAGTAAACCCGCCGACTAGCGGCATCGTCCGGCACAATTTCCCACATGCGAAAGTCCGGGGACTGACCCCGCCGGACATCGAAGTTGGGTCGCACTGGTGGGAGGCGAGTGCTGTAACCACTCTGCCGCCGTGAATCAGTTTTCATACAGAAATGTTTTTACGTAATTTTAATACAAGGTAATGGATTTTGAGTACCAGCCTAGCATTTTAGTTTCATTATTGTTCAGTTCAACCACAATAAAAAAATAATTTTCTAATAATCCCACCATATATTTACTAACGTAATTTTTAAACTAGACAAGACATTTTTATTTCCTTTTAACAAAAATTTATTAAGCTAACTAAACATTTATAAAATAATCTTCGTGTCTATAACATCTATGATTGTAGATGCGAAAGAAGTTTAGACACAGACTCAATTTTTAAATATAATGATTTTCAATTCAAAAGAAAAATTCTGAAAAATGTAAGTATCAATGATTAAATACACATTGTTTTAAAAATTATTGCCTAACAATTTTTTCAAAGTATTAATTTGATGTTAACTTTTAAGGTAGTAAAAACGGCGTCGCCACAGCTTAAATCCGATAAACTGAAAACCTAAATTCAAGGACGAGATGGTCGTTTGCAAAGAACCAGCTGATTACGTATACTGTAATGAAAAATGTTTATTTTATTCTTCAATACTAGGATTTCATGAACATTATAACAAATATGTCTTAAATGTAATCGGAATACCTTGTAAATAGCATTTGAGAAGAATTTATAAGTGAATTGTATGTTTCTTCAATAGATGACGTTGCTGTTGTTCTGTAGAACTAATATATAATCATAAATAGACAACATTTAAATAATTGGGCTTAATTTTTTAATATCTACGTTACATGATTTAATTGCAAGTGTTTAAAATGATTTATAGCACAATATTTCCGTTTAAAAAACCGATTTTAATTTTTTTAAAAACTTTTCGTTACTTTATCTTTACCTTTTTATTGTGTATTGACAAAATACTTAAAATAACGGAAACGTAAAGTCAAATGCTAAAGTAATCAATCCGTATAGCCCTTTAGACTGTATGCTGGTACAAGTGGTTAGGGATAAATTGAGAACTTTTGAAACCATTGTATTTTTTTACTTTTTTCAGTAATTGTATTGTTTCCTTCATTATATATAACAAAAATACTTAATTATAGTTTGTCTCACAAAAGAATTCCACTTTTTGACAGTTGTGTGGGCATTAATTTTTGAGAGGTTTCCATGAAATAAGCAGTGTTTTCTTCTGCCACAAGTAACTTTTGGACAAGCACATTTAGCTGGGTCTCAAACTGTGTAATTTATCAAAATTAAAAGTAATTTCCTGCAGAAATTGGTACTCATGATAGCCTTCAAAACTTTCAAAAGATGGAATTTTTTCGTGAGACAGACTGTAACGATCAATTTGTATATATAGAGATGATGTTATACCTCGAAAATGTTTTGTATCTTTGTACCAACCTACCTTTGAAAACGCTGTAGTTAATTGCAACAAATATGTCTGGGTAATGTAAGTGAGACACAATGTAGTTGACTGCAGACCAATAACAGGCATCAAATATAAAAAAGAGGAATTATTATTGGCTCAGTCAGATAGTGCTGCAGCTCTACATACAAGCGAAACCCAGTAATCTTCCAGTAAGCTGAACGTGCGTTGAAACTCAGCAAACAGTAAATTTTTTCCGCGATAAACCATCATCTCAATGTACAGATTATACCATTAACAAAAGTTAACGTATAAGGTCGGAATAAAAAATATTTTTATAAATTATTTTTCTGGAGAAGAAGGTTGTCAAAAGAGCTGACATCGCGAACCATGTAGCCCATATCAGGCTGAGGTAGGATGGACCACACGAGGCGAGAGATGGAACCTAGACCACAGACCCTGACCTACTTCTCCCGCGGCGAACTTCTCCCCCCCAGGAGGGAAAGTGAGGGGAAGGGAGGGCTTTAGGGAGGAGAAAGCACCCACACGTCTCTCAGAGCCCGACTCTATGTCCCAGCACCTTTCCCCGCCGCGGCCTTGGTCCATGCCACACGATGTGGCAGTCCCGTCTACCTCCCACGCTACACGTCACGCAGCTCAGCCTTGCTTGTCCTTGTATATTGTTATATGTACCCGAATTACCTATACTGTGGTTAAGGTTCGGCATCAGTCGCCATACTGGTTTTACTTTATTTTCCACTCTTATGACGTTCTGAGAAGTTCGCTATTGTAATATCAATTATATTTACCTTGCACTACAATAAAACATCGCAGTTGAACTTTTAACGTATATTTAAGCTGCAATTAGTAATATAAGTTAAGAACACAAAAAAAATGGCTCGTCTGAGTGCGACTATAATATACGTTAAAAGTTCAACTGCGATGTTTTATTGTAGCGTAAGGTAAGTAGAATTGATATTATGATAACAAATTTAACATTTTTCTTCGCAGAATTTCATAAGAGTGAAACATAAAATATTTCAATATGGCGACTGATGCCGAGCCTTAAGGGCGTTCACAAGGCAAAAATTCATAATTTTATGTTTGCATGACATAATGATAGCTTTATAAACGTTACTTGTGACTACATTTTCCACTTGTAAAATTTCTTTAAATCTCATAGTTTTCCCATATTGACATGACGAAGTCAAAATTTGTAAGATACGGGAACATAGTTATTAATGAAATACGATATTATGGACAGTGTATCCTGAAATATTTTTAAACACACAATGAAATTCTTCTGTGCTTTAAAAAAAAAATCTGCAAATGATGACACATTACTTCCTTTATGGCAATTTTTAAAACAATACAAGGACTGTTGTGTTTTTTTTAACATCTCGAAAACTATTAATCCCACGGCAATTTCCTGAAAAATTTTTCTCCTTTTTATAAATCCTGTATACGTGGAATAATTTGTTACATGTTGGATTAACGAAAACAGTGATAAATGCCTCTTTTAACACTTTTTCAGAAGATAAGACAATGAAATGTTAATTTTTTCTGTCTCATCAGCCTTTTCATTACTGCACAAGTAATATTAATAAAATATATTTGCGTATACGTCTAAAGCTATAAATCCTACGATTCAATGGCAAATTTGCCCCTTTTGCTAAGAACGTATATACTTGCAAAAACTATATAGGCCTACATGTTATATTAACGAAAATAGTGATAAAATTTACTTTGACTCATTTCAGAAGGCACGATGTTGAAATTATTATTTTCCCGTCTCTCCCACATGCTTATTATTGCACAAGTAATGTTATGAAATTTTTTTTGCAAATATCTCGAAAAGTATTAATCCTACTACAAAAAATCATAGGCGATTTTGCCCCTTTAAAAAAACCTATATATTTCTAACACTTTTTTAGATGTTGAATTAACGAAAGTAGTGATAAATACAACTTTGGGTAACAGTTTTTTTCAGAAGACACAGCTCTTAAATGATTTTTTTATTTGCCTGCTTTTGCTTTATAGCCTGCTTATTGTAACACAAGTAATGTCAATAAAATACTTTCACAAATATCTCGAAAACTATTCATCCTTCGACAAAATCGTTAGCAATATTGCCCTTTTTAAGAACAAATGACTTTTCAATAATTTTTACAC
The DNA here is from genome assembly GCA_003012365.1 of Medauroidea extradentata. Taxonomy (NCBI): domain Eukaryota; kingdom Metazoa; phylum Arthropoda; class Insecta; order Phasmatodea; family Phasmatidae; genus Medauroidea; species Medauroidea extradentata. Next base: position 30,984 of record PNEQ01117004.1, on the reverse strand, counting down.
GTTGATTTATCGAAAATAGTGATGAATAATACTTAATCAGTTTTTTTCAAAACACGACTTCGAAATGTTTATTGTTGCCATTTCCCCAACCTGCTTATTATTGCACAAGTATTGCGAATTAAATATTTCTACGACAAAGTCTTCTGCAATTTCACCCTTTTTTTAATATATTTATTTGCAATAACGTTTTACCTGTTTGATTACAGAAAATCGTGATTAATACCACTTAAACACATGTTTTAGAAGGTACTACTTTGAAATGTTTATTTTTGCCGTCCGTCCAACCTTATTTATTACTACACAAAAATGTTAATTAATATTTTTGTAAATATCTCGAAGACTATCAATCCTACCGCAAATACCCTTAGAAATGTTGCCTCTTTAAAAAACACACCTATGTATTTGCAATACTTTTTTTTAGCGAAAATTGTGATAAATACGACTTTTAACACATTTTTCAGAAGGAACGACTTTGAAATGTAAATGTTTGCTGTTTTTTCCATCATGCTTATTATTGCGTAAGTTAAGATACTTTTAGTTTTTTTTTTTTTTAATATCTCGAAAACTGTCAATTCTACGACAACATCCTTATCAATTTTGACTTTATTTAAGAACTTATATACATATGTTGACGTCGGCAGGCAGGGGGGTAGAATGATGTTAATTAGGTTGATGTCGATGGAAAAGTGCGCATGTTTATATGTTTCCAAGGAACACCTCTCGAGCAGAGACTCTATCTTCCAGGTTTAGTTCGAACAATCGGGTTGACGTTAGTTTAAAAATGTACTCGCCCACAGCTTACTCGTCGGTTTATCACCGTACACGTTGTCGGGGTTGTAGGCCCCTTCTGACGCCTTAATTGTTACATAATTTAGTGATTGGCACGTAATTGCACTAAGTAGTGGATGCCTTACAACACAACTTCAACATTAGTAGAAATTTTTGGTGTGAATGAATTGTAGCATTGCACTGACAAATTCAGATATGAAAGCTACTACGGGTTCATTGGCTTCCCGTACCCGACACACCATAAAGCTGAGGAAAATAACTACACGCCACATGCAATGTTGACACTAGATTTAATCCTCCGGTAACGTTTGCCGGTGTAGAATGCGACGCTTGCGCTCTCACGCGTAGGATTTGTGAGAGAAATGTATCTTATTATGTAATATGTTATAGTTTTTCTGATTTGGAATTTATGTTTAATTGTGTGAGGTGTAAATTTGAGTTAGTAAACTATGTGGTTAAGTAGGCAGTAGAAAGAGGTCAGGTGGGGTTCGGGCGGAAGAATACATTGCGCGCAAGGAACTGAGGAACTATTTAGTTTTGGTGGAGGAATTTTTGCGGGTTTTGACTTGTGTGGCTGGTTGGGGCCTAGTTGTGCACGGGACGCCTGATGTCGAGGGCACGTTGTTACATAATGAACATTGAAGTAATTATTATTTAAATGGTTGCTCATAAGTTATTATTAATTGGGGGCTTCACTTAGATGGTAGCTACACTTAGGGGTTATTTAGATGTTATTTGAGGCTAAATGACTTTAAGACAGTTATGGTTAAACGGGAATTTACTATACTGCAATGGCAGGTACTCTGAATACAAAGACGGTTACAAGGAATTATATTAATTTAGGAGGGGAGTGCAATATTACCGATCATTAATACATTTAGTAAAGTTGAGGGTTGCTGCCACATAACTAAATCTGACGACCTTACCGAAAGCTGGATTGATGAGAAGACGGCATCGACGGACGAGCACGCACCCACCGGGATTCGATCCACGAGTCCCAGAGGAGAACTGGACTGTAGATCGGATGAGTGCTGATGTACGACAGACAGACGACAGACCTCGTTTACTTGGTAACAGTGCCATATATCGGCGTACTTGTCCTCAATATTACACCACTGCGAGGGGAGTGATGTGAGTTGCTGTATTCCGTGGCTTCCCAATGCTGGCCTCATTGCGGGCCGAAATTTCATCCACTTTATAAAACCCATTTATCCGCAAAAAAAATTTTACATGTTCGACTTACAAAAAATATTAATAAATAATGATTTTACACTTTTTTCATGAGGTACGAGTTTGAAATGTACATTTTTGTTGTCTCTCAAACCTACTTATTATTGCAAAAAAAAAAATGAAGTTATTATTATTATTTTTTTTTTCAAAAACTGAAATAATGTAAATCCCACAGAAAAAACTTTGGAAAATTTGCCACTTTTTTAAGACCTATACGCTTCCTATATTTTTAATAAGTTGGATAAACGGATATAGTGATAAATTCTACTTTAACACATTTTTCAGAAGGTACGATTCCTCCAGCCTTTTTGTTGCCTAAGTAATGTAAAATTAGTACTTTTGCAAATATTTTTTAAACTACTAATTCTACGGCAAAATTCTTGGTAATTTCACCCCTATTAATAAACATATATATTTTCTTTAATTTTATATACATTAGATTAACGAAAATAGTGTTATATACTACTTTACAGTTTTTTTTTTTCAGAAGACACGACTGTGAAGTATTAATTTTTCTTCTTTTCCAACCTTCCAATTACTGTACAAGTAATGTGAAATTACATACTTTTGCAAATATCTCGTAAACTATAAGCCTAATCCTACGACAAAATCCTTTGCAATTTTTGGCCCATTTTAAAAAACGGATATATTTGGTATGTATAATAAGTAATCACTAAAAAAAGTTAGAAATTAGTTTTAACAGTTTTTTTAGGAGTCCCAAGATTTATATTTTTTATTTTTTCTGGTTCTCCAAACTGCATAATATAGCATAAGTAACGTTAATTTAATATGTTTGCAAATATCATGAAAACAAACAATCTACGACATGGACATTCTTAAAAACCTTATGTATATGCTATACTTGTTTACACGGTGGATAAGGAAAATTGTGATTGCAAATATACTTATAGAGGCTATATATGTATATTACTTAAAAACGGGCAATTTTGTCACGGATTTTATCGAATGATACTTAGTTTTCGAGATATTTGCAAAAACTAAAACTGACATTACTTGTGCAATAATTAGCAGCTGACTAGTAAAAGACTTAAAAAATTGTACTTTTTTTTTCAATGTTATGCTTTTTAAATGTTGTTTAAGTTGTATGTATAATTGTTTTCGTTAATAAAAGGGCAATTTTATAAAGGATTTTGTCGTAGAATTAATAGTTTTCGAGATATTTGCAAAAAAAAAAACTAACTAAAATTAACGTTAACTGTGCAATAATTAGCAGTTGACTGGTTGGAGAGACAGCAAAAAGGTACTTTTTTTTTAAGTTACACCTCTTGAAAAAGTTGTTAAATTGTAATCGATCACGGCTTTTGTTCATCCAACGTGTAGAAAAGTAGGATACATGGTTTTGTCAGTGCAATACACGGCTATAATCTGATATTCTTATTGGCTGCAGGTATTACTACTAATTTTTATTATTGAGTGGTCAGTACTTGTGCATCTAACTAACCAAAACGTATTCCGAAGTGTCATATTGGGTACATTATTTAAAGGGAACTAGGCATATGTGTCATATCGGATCAACAATTTCTAATGGAGCACAACTTGAAGCTATAATTTTATGTGTGTGGTTAACGGGATAACGCGTTATCGAATGGTAACTCTTTTATTACTTTTTAAAACGTTTTATAAGTAAATATCGAGAGGAAACAACCAAATTTTCCTGTAGCTAATTACAGAAATAATGCAGGTGATAAAATACGAGCAATATAAAGTGTAGACTTTACGGAACTGTGTTTTCTGAATATGGATGCCTAAAATAGACTAAAAATACATAGAGCTGATAAAAGGCAAAATCTTAGAACAAATTATTTCTGTAATTTTTTAAATTTTTATTTGGCTCAGCTGACAGTTTAAATGTAACACACCAACGTGATCACTATACTAACATCACATGCGGATTTGAAGAAATTATACTTTTATTATTTAATTTCTGGAAAGCCACAACCAAAAGTGGAGAGTTGATACCATTAGAGTTATATTTAAACAGTCCACAAACGAAAAAAAAGTTATATATATATATTGGAAGTAAAAATAGTAGCAAAACTTTTATAAATCCAACTTAAATATTACATTTACATCTAAACTTTGTATTTTATTTGCTCCAACCAACTTGTTATTAATGTCAATCTTTACGTAACCTCACGTATGTCACATCAGTACACGTCTAACGATTTTTTTCATTCAATTTGCTATGGATAGTACTGTTTATATTTGAATTCTTTGTTTACATTCGCGTAACTGCATAACATGTTACTTACCTTCTCACCTTTCCCATATTGCTACACCGCTGTCCGCGTTTTACTAACGAACCAGGCAGAATTCAGAACTAAAGGACGTTGTGAACAAGTTTTAGCGTTAACGTCAAAAACTTACATCAATCTTTACGGTCCAGAAAGTAACTCACAATAATAAACTAACTACGTCAAGAGTCAACACTAACCCTACTGCTCTCCAACTTGTACACCAGTAACATGTCTGACAGCATCAGCAACACGTTCTTAGATATTTTTGTACAAACTTCCACACTAGAGGAATGAGGAAGAATTCTCACTACTCACTTGGAAATTTATAATACATAGTACACGAATTGGAGTGAGTGAAGAGATTTTGGTCACCACTTAACATCTAGGTCTTTAGCGCTGGTGAGCGGTGACATGATGGAGCTGTGCCGGAATCAGGGGCGTCACTTCAGGTTTTTCTTGGGAAGGAGGGGGCACGATTTTTTGGCGACAGTGACCTTGTTGCACCTTTTTTATTAATTAAACATCCATAAATTAGAAACATTAATAATAAAACTTCACTTTTATGGGCTTACGTCAGTATTATTTAAATAACAAAATACATTGAAAAATTATACACTTTTCCTCCTTAATCCAGGAGAGGCACCCTGGTTTTATACCATCAGCAACATACCACCTCTAGAGCTGAGACGACAGAAAGAATAATGGCATGTGGGTCCAGTAAATCTCCCAGTCGATGAGGTCCTTAACGTTTCATCCTCACTTGCCATAAGTGAAGGAGTCCTGTATGGGATGGAGTGACTAACTTCGACATCAATAAAACCTGGCGTCATAAACTGCGTACCTGTAAAATATCAAGGAGTCCAGATCCTGGGATTATACTTCTTGGGTTTCACCTAAAGAGACAACAGTGAGGTGAGCTATACCGCCTTAGAACAGGCAACGCTAGGCGCAACGCCAAGCTTGGTACCATTGGCTTTGGGTGGAAATAATTTTGTATCAACTTGTCTGGTCTCCTATTGGAAGGAATGTCAGTACCCGATACGTCACGTCTACCTCGTCTCGTCTGTTTTGTGTCTGTGAAGTCGCCATTGGGTCATTTTTTGCGTGTGATATTTCCTTCGTCGAAGTTATTGCCTGCGCAGTCCTAATGGCGGAATACTGATTTTTTTTTCTACGTTTTTCACGTGTTAATTAGTTTCGAACATTTATTTTTAGTTAGTTTTATTAGATGATATGATTACGTATGGGACCTTTTCACGTTTCATTTTCATTTATTTACGTGTTGACTACAGTAAAAATCGGTGGGGCTTTTCTTCGTTTTACTTTTACTTTGCCTTATTATTAACGCTTTTCTGGCGTGACATTGCAATGGAAAATGTCCATAACACCCACTAAATAATTTAGTTCTGTTAAACATATTTTCAAATACATTGCCTAAGTGTATTACATAAAATACAAAACGCTGCGGCGTAAAGAATGTGAAAGATTTGAAATTAAAAATTGAAGACCAGTAAACAAATAAGATAACAAAAATGTAAGGCATATTTATTTTTTTCTGACCAACGATCATTCACAATATATTTTAGTACATACGAAGCACAAGACAAATTATACATTATTTCACATATGTATTTTATTTATCGCAACACCAAAGTATCAAATTAATACAATTAAACATTTACCCTTTACGAAACAAATATATCTAAAAATTATATCAATTGCAACGAACCAATTTTATAATCGGCACTTATTTTAACGGTGCATTGCTATGTTAAAACTCGGAACCAATGAAAATTTTTTAAGTAGAGGTCTGACCGACAAATGCGTGAGTACAAGTCAAACCATAAATCTGCTTGTAATGGAAAGTCCTCTATACTGAACAAAGTGACTGCAAGGCTAAGGAAACACCTACGAAAGGCCCAACTACAAATTATAAGACCACGTGACACCATATTAGTATATAACTTACTTCTCTAACACAAGAGATGCCCGCGAGATTCTTCACGAAAACATTCTTCTTTTGTGCGAGTAGCTAAGGCAACAATATGTTTGGTCCCAGAACCAGCTGGTTTACAGTCACAATAAACATTTACAAGAATTACACATACACACAATGTGGCACAGTTCGTTCGAACGCCTTTGAAAACCCTCTAAAACGAAACCTTTATCACTAAATGAAATCATTAAATTGCCTTAATTATTCGTGGCGGTAAAAATTTTCAGCAGAAATATTGTACAAACATTATTGTTGGCAGTAGACTCTGTCATGTTTGTATTGTACAAGCAATTGCTAGAAAAAAGGGAAAGCTTAGCCAATTTTAGTGTTAGTGGTGTTCAGCGTTTAGAAATTAGACGAAAAGTGATACATCAGTTTTTATATTTGTTTTGAATTTAAGTTTAATTTTATTTTAGAATGGAATCGTCATGTTTTACAGGTAATAATTTCAGGATGATAATGAGGTTGATATGACATGTAGTGTTCTTCAATGTTATAATAAAAAAAAATCTATTTTAAATTGGCCTAATGACTAGTTCATTACGTGTTGTGCAAAGTGTAAAAAATGTTCGTTGAAAAAACTCTCATTAAAAAAATTAAGAATTTTTACACGCCTGACTAGTATCGCTTTACCATTTCTGTTCCTTAGCTTCTTGGGTGTATATTTATATGTATAAATATATTTAATGTGGCGGAGAATCCCACGATATTATGGGGGGGGGGGCAAGCACTTTTTCAAAAGCGTTCAGTTTACTGGTAATCAACTGTAAAACACACAAACTCGAATGTTGATGACCTGTGTACGCGATAATAATGCTGTAGTCACTAAGCTAGGCTTTACAAATCAGAATTATATAAAACTTTTAACGTATATCAAAGGTGCGATGGTTCCTTGCCCAGCAAACAAACATTTAAGTTTAAAAGAGGGTTTTATTGATTATTTATAAAAGTTTGTTAAAAAACCAAATAAAGTTTGTCAAGTCAGAAAATTTAATGCACAATACTCGTACAAATTTGCAACTTCTGCAGTTGATTAACGTTGACTTTCTATTTTTTTTTTTTTTAATTGTTTCATTGCATCTGGGTTTACATATTTACAGGCGAGCACTTTCGAAGTCCTGTTTCTTTCCCTTTCAAAAATTTTGTAACTTTTTTCCAATAGTCAATATAAGATGATAGTGAAAGTAATCACGAGAGTAGCAAAATTTCACTGTTGTGAAAAAAACTTAGACCTACTTTTTTATTACAACTTGTGACAGTACTGTCTCAAAATGTGCTCACTGTACTGTGGACAGTTAATCGGTAAAAGGAAATTCAAGAAATTAATGAACTAGACTTTAAAATTTGTTCCCAAAATATTAAATCAGGAAGAACTTGGTCAAAGTATTCAGTTTAAACAATTTTTTTTTGCGATTTAATTATGGAAATAGAGATAAATAATTTTACAGTATTACTAATACTTATTTGCGTTTTACGTTTTGACTCACAATTTGTGTTTCATGTTGCTTAAAATTTATCACACGCACACATGTGTGTGTGTTTTTAAAATATGGACGACTCTTTTTTGGTTGATACTGAAACAAATCACTTGAATTAACCCGCTCAGTACGTTACAAAAAAAAATAATATTTAAAAACGATACGTGTCTACATATTTGTGATTCATACTTTGTACTAATTTAACTAGTACTTAAGCTATATTGCCAACGTTTCATATATTAACTGTTTTAAGCATCCTTTAAAACTATCAACTGGACTGCCACATCACAAATTCCTCTTAAAAGTTACACAGTTGGCCAAGCATAACATTTACAAGTGAAACTAATGTTACATTGAATCTTTTTTTATCTGCTGGAGCACGGTTGTCATTAATTAACATCTCTAAGGAACTTTCACTAATTGCACTTCTTCTTGTTGCTCGGACATCGCAGTGTGTTTCAATTACATGTACGATGCTGACGTTGGATTCCTGTGCCCATCATGCATCTCGCTTCAGAAAGCGAGCTACCGCGCTCGTGTTATTCAGAGCGGATAAACACCGTTCGCCCCTCCAGCTGCGAAGTTTCACTGGAGCAAAGCAAGTTCAGCAATATTGCAACATTCCGAATTTATTCTAGGAAAGAGTGTTTAGGAGGGAGGGGGAGTTCACCTAAAAAATTTTATTGTTTTGATAACTTTTATATTCGTATGAGATATAGTTGGATTCGTAGACATACTTTGTGACTCTATTTTCCTTACTACGAAATTTTTTTAGTTTTCATAGATTTCGTACGATGGCCTGTCAAGCCCAAGTTTGCGGAAAACAGCTTTACACTAGAAAGGCAAACCGATTGAATTAACGAACTAAAATGATTCACAATGAACAACTTTGTTTTAGGCTGCAAGGTCCACGACATATAAACAAAAAAAAATTGTATAAAAAATGCTGAAATTTGATTAAACATTTTAAAAAATTCAACAACTTTTAAAAAACGCAAACATGTTTTAATATTTTTTTTTAAACATGAGACCTTGTAGTCTACAACATCGACATTCACTTAAATTATTATTTCGATTTGACAAGTCAGTTTATTTTCCTTTAATGCATAAAACCATTTTTCATGGAAATTTGTACTTTGATGTGCCAGTGTAAAAAAACCTTCGAAAGCTAAAACGTTTTCATTGCAGTAAAAAATAATCGAAATATGTTTCTACAAAACAAATTATACCTCATGTAAATAAAACATTATTGAAACAATAACATTTTTTGTTGAATTTCCCCCCTCCCCTTTTATAGTACATGTTACATAACCCAGTATTAAAAGCATTTGTTTAAAATTGTAGGTTTCTAGAAGCTTATCGGTTCCACAGTTTTCGTACAAGGCACGTCAAAGTATCGATTTGACTAACATAAAGTAAAAACTATTCAAAAGGTACGAATTAAAATAATTTTAAGTGAAAGTAAATACCTGAGCTACAAGACGATACCATTGTAATTTTTCGTAATTTTTTTTTTTTTGCTGGTAACTTACTCAAAAATACGCATAAGTTTAGATACTTTCAAGAATATTTTTAATACATACAATCAATTTTACGCGAAGTTACGAAGCTATCGTTATGTAGCTTAATACGTTTACTTTCACTCAAAATAATTTAATTTGTACCGTTTGAACAGTTTTTACTTTGGGTAAGTAGCATAATAAATCAAATCGCTACTTTGACATTCTCTATTCCTAAACTATAGAACCAAAATTATTTTAATTGTTGGAAATTACTATTAACGTAACGTGTAAGAATTGGATGGTATATGCTGCACTTATAAAATTACGGATTTTTCTGTTCAGAGCTCCATTAATTGTTCGGAACTGATTATGCTTAGCAAATTCATTATTCCGTGTAAATGCTTACTCATAAAGCTACCTACGCGTGGTTCGGGATAAACTGAGCACTCAGAAAAGCCCTGCTCAAGTTATATTTTCAGCCAATTCGTATATTTCCGCGCGTAACGGCTAACGACCAGAAATTTCAAACCTCTCTGGACAATTCACTTGATGTTTGCCCTTGTAAGATAAATTGTTCAGTCGGTAGAAACACACATGGTTTGATATAAAAAGAATTTATTACTTACATTAAATACAATTAATTTATTTCTGTTGTTTTTGTTTCATATTGTTGAATTTAAATAGGAAAATTGACGGATTTATATTGCGTAATTTTGCTGCCAGCCATGAAGGCAGTAAGGCAACTATGGTTAATGTTGAATTTTATGCGGTAACGACTAGTGATATTTTACTAAGGTTAAACGTTTAGTAATCACTTTATCCCGAACGACCTTTAATTTCATTATCTAGCTTTGTTGTTTGGTAGTTTTTCATATTGAGCTGCTAATGTACGAAAAGAAACCCACTTCGGACCAGAACGAAATGTCATTAAAACACAATGCTCATCAAAACACTGTTTCGAAGTACTTTTATATACCTCACTATTTTTATTCAGGTTGCCGTGCTCCAAAATGTACTAATTTGTAAATTGCCTCATTTTTGTTTCGTTGCCTTACGTGCACATCTGTAGTTCTGCTTCGTGGTCAGTGATTGGATAGTTTAACTCTCACGAGCCTTGAGATTCTATCGGCAAATCAAAGACGCGTTTTGTTTTAGGAACGTTGTTGTAATTGGCTCAGTCAAATGGTACACGTTACTTTATAAAGACATTCTGCCAATAACCACTAAGCAAAATTGCAGATGTGTACGTAAGGCACTGAAACAAAGTGGGGCAATATTCTTTTCGCGAAAAACAGGGGTCCCTGCCAATAGTACGAATGGATTAGCGAGAATATTTCATGCTATCTCGGCGCTGGCTCGTTGTGGCGATGTGGCATTTGATGTCTGCTTCACGGTGGCCCTTACAGCTCCGTCACTTCTGAGCTTCAAACCTGCAGGTACACGGTGTCCTTAAGTTGATAGTTGTCTATATATTACAATTTTATATTTACTACCTTGTAAAGTCTATCCCACGAACGATGAAACTTTCTCGATAGCTGGTACATGTAAGTTCAAAAACAAAAACTATATTTTTTAACACATATTTATGTAACTGATTAAGCCTTCGTCAATGGCAAAAATTACAACAAATTGTTTTGAAACAAAACATTTATAATGACAACCATAACTATGTACACCGTAAGAAACATTTTTCCTGCAAAATAATTTTTTGTGGTAGACGCTAAATTATTAAGTTGGTGACTACAATGTTTTGTGGCGACCACAAACATTTTTTTTCTGTGGTAGCTACAAAAATTATTTTGCAGAGTGAAAACCAAAAAAATATTTTGTGTTCACTACAAAATATTTTTTTCCGTGTAACAAATATATTTTTTAAAACGTAAGGTATTGCTAACTATTAGTTCTGGCGGTAGCAAGGTTGGGAGTTCAAATGTTAAATTATATTCAGCGTGGCTAGTACACTTTCACGATATTGCTTTCGGACAAAACAGTTTTCTGGATTGCGGTGTGTGTTTATGCGAGTAGGTATTTTCAATGTTTTTTTTTTTTTGTCATCATCAGTGACGATTTAGTTTCTTGGGTATACCCCGTTTCCATATAGATGACTGCCAAAGAAAATTAAAGATAATAGAAAATATATAAATAAGAACAGTATGCTTTAGTCAATAGTATACACAACATAAAATTCCATAAATGGAATCGGGTCGAAAAAAAAAGACAGACGGATATGAAAATAAAATAATAATTGTATGTTGTTGGCTCACAAAAAGTTGTAACCAGTGTTTAGTATATCTTGAACAGCTTATAGTAAAGCTCAGCGCACATCTCATATTACGTTTTATATAGCTACATACGGTTAGTACTTTTCGAAAAACAGCAATGTGGAAATGCTGTTTTTAGCTACCATGGAGGGCTTAGAAACAGTGTTTGTAATGGGCATAGTGTTTTAACAATGACATTCCGACATTGTCGGAAGTGTGTTCTCTTTTCATACGTTGGTACAATGGTTGCATGTGGAATAGTTTCGTAAAAACCTGTTTACGAACGTACTTCAACACATTTTAAGCGCGTGGTAGACGGTCCCCTTGTATGAGTACGGAGTCTTAACGACGACATTTCGTCCTTGTCAGAGCTGTGTTTGCTTTTCGTACATTGCCACAATGGGCACATGTGGAATCGTTTAAAAAAATTAACATATTTAATAACACACTGCAGTGCTTTTGAAGCTCGCGGTAGGCTGTTCTCTTAGTGGATTCGCGGAATTCCTGGGTCTTTCCTGGCCGAGTCACCGTCAAACCCGTTTCGCTTCTGTACTCCTAGGTACGCTGTGTCGCAGTTATGTGTATGGTATCGCTTAACTGTGGACGCAGAAGACGTTTCTCTTCTGTACTCCCAGGTACGCTGTGCCGCAGTTACGGGGATGGTATCGTATAACTGTGGACGTAGAAGATCACGACTAGCCGAGGTCGACGGGTGGCAGGACGGTTGTCGACGACGGCTGTGGTCTTCAGGCCACGGGCTGGGTGTTGACACCACGGACGTACGTCATCTGCAGCTGCTCGACCTGTCGGCTGGGCCACGCCTGGGCCCGGCTTGCGTTCAGGGTCTTCCTCAGCTCCTGTTGCAGCTTCTTAGTGCTCGCCTCCAGAGGCTTGGAGCGCGCCGCCGGGACAACTAGGTTCCTCGAGGAGCGGAACAGAGCTTCGTGGTCGAGGCGGCGTCTACCGCCAGCCACCAGCCTTCCTGTGTCTGCACAAACCAAATGTGGATTCAAAATACCCCGACGAGCTCGATACAACAGCCCCGGCGCTAAAAAATCTGAGCAGCAACTAATAAAAAGCAAGCATCAGTCAGACAAAATTACTGCTCCAACGGTCCGACGAAAGTATATTCTGTTTCTAATTTTCGCCGTGTCGAGAAATGCAGGGAAAGTAAATGCAATATTACAAAACGAAATTTACTTCCAACTGTAAATACTTGGTATATTTCACTCGCATAAAAATGTTTTGTTTACGATAACACTTAAAAAACATAAACTTCAATGTACCCTGACTTTAGCTGATTTCCGCGACAAATACTCATTGCTTGTTTATAAACAAAGCTATAGGTGATTCGGAATAAAGTGAACACTCAAAAAAGCCCTGATTAATTTCTATTTCCTGCCAGTTTATATCTTTCCGCCGATGTTAACACAAATAATGCCACGTGCTTTTATTTACATAGGGTCGTGCAATGTTTACAACTACATTAAACTGCTCCGATAAATTTTAGCTACAATATCTACTCATTAAATGAACGGGGGCTGAATGTAAGATATAAAAAAAAGTAATCTTAGTCATAAATACCTGCAAGTTAGTGTTTGGTTTCTGTCTATCAACTAATCTAAACAACACGCATTATTGCCGTTACGAATCTCGTAAATGAGGGCATATTTTATTATAATTTGTAACGAAAAACCGCCACTACAACAGACATGACACACGCTATTCAATAATTCAAGTTTCGTTCAGTTCTACTGCCACGAACAACGACGACGCACTTCAGAAACAATAAATAACGTATTTTCTTAACATGTGAAATAAAAAGTATGTTGTTTTTAGGCTAGCAAACGTAAAACATAATATAGGCTACATATTACCTATGGTTTCACATCATTTCGGCAAAGACCTAACTCTGATGCCACCTGTTGGTGGAGTTTTGAACCGTCTGAAGCACGGAGCAAGCGATAACGGCCACGGCGACTCGACGACGATAGCGTCACATAATTCTCACGCCTATCGAGTCTAATTATAATATATGTATGAATGTCAATAAGATCATGAGTAAATATTTTGAAGTGTATTAAATACAGACAGGTCGAGTTCGTCATATGTTCTTTCACTAATGTTGTATTCAAATAGGAAAATACACGGAACTACGTACAATAAATCGCTACCAACCATACAAGCAGTAAAGTAACTCTTGTTAGTGGTGATGTATATGCAGTAACGGCTAGTGATTTTTTTCAAAGGTTAAATCTT
>PNEQ01117004.1:0-17111 GCA_003012365.1 Medauroidea extradentata | reverse complement strand
GTTGTTTGCGAATACATGATACACGACCGTTTTTTTCTTAAAGTATTCTCATTTCAGCAAAGATCATTATGCATTATGTTTGTGTCACCTTTTATTTCACGACAACTTTTTTACGATTTCAGTCGTACTCTTATGAAACAGCTGATTGAAATAATACATTCAATATAATATGGTGGCTCCTACTTTTTGTTACTGCCGAAGGCTATACCACAAAGAGCCACATGTCGGAGAACTGTGAACGCTACCAGAATCGTCGTGGCTGTCTTGCTTAAAGAACTATTGTGTCGACCTCGCCTGGGCCTTGTGAATCCACCTACGCCAGGGGAGGTAGTGCTAAATATTACACAAAGACAATATAGGAAAGTTACAAAAAAAAGGTAGACATGTTATATAATTGCAGTTCACACCGATATGAGCGCTGTTTCTTCTGCAGTAGCACATCGCTCTATGGGTAGCTAGTTTCATATTATATTATATTCTAAATTTAAATGTAATCGTGATGTTAGAGTAAAGACATGCTCTTTGAGTTACTATTTTGATGAGTTAAAATTAAAAATATTAATAAACATATTATCATTCTATTAGTCTAAGAAAAATTCAACCCATGAGTTCATTGCCATCACAGAAAGTAGAGACATAAGAATGTGAATATTGCTAGTGTTTCCAGTTCACGTCGTTGGTAACACTAAGGTTAGTTCACTACAGGTTAGAAAGATCAATGTTATAAATTTGGCACTGGAATAATTTCTGCCAATTGAGCGCTGGTAGCGCTAGTGCACCAAATGACCAATCACAGAGCTTTCCTGGATTTTAAGTTACATTAAGTTAATAATTTAAAACGCGAAATCGATTTATCACTTTAAAATTAAATTAAATGACTAATATAATTTCCAAGTTGTTTTAAATTTAATTTTACTACGGTTTCGTATTTATCTGGTCTCTTAGCGATTGGAGCGAAACTAGTGGCAGAAATTTTCCCTGTGCCAAGCTCTCCCATAAGAAAACGTATTTTCTTTCTAACCTGTAGTAGAATTAACCTTAGTAATACGTCTTTAACAATGTTATAAAGTTGTACTTTCCTATATTGTTCTTTTTTGATATTTGGTGGCTCGACGGAGTGACACTGCGTTATTGCGGTCTGAACATAAGACTGTGTCCGACCACTTGGCTCGATGGTTAGAGTTCCTGGCTGGTGATCCCCGGCCAGGGAGGTCAATATTTACAGCGCTCAACACCTAGGACTTTAGCGCTGGTGATGGATGACATGAGGTGAGTATGCAGCAGCATCGGAATGAAAAGACGACGGAAACGGGAGATCCCCGAGAAAACCCGTCGACCAGCGGCATCATCCAGCACGATTCCCACATGATAAAATCAGGGAATCGAACCCGGATCGCCTTGGTGGGATACGAAAAGAATATTTAGCTAAGGTAATTTAATTAATATTAACCGTATAACGAAAACGATAGTAAACAATATATACATTACCTTGAGCGTCGTCTTTTGCAAGACTTCCCAGTGATTTACTCATCTGCATCCTGTCGAAAATTTCAACGTCCTCTGGAGTCATCTAGTCACAAAACATAAGAATTCTCCAACTACAGTTACTATTTTTAACCAGTAATATTTCCCACATAATTGACTGAAACATTGTGGAAGATTTACACAGAAACTATAACTTATTAGATGTCCTTCAGATGAGCTTATCTACATTTGTGGACGCTGTAGAAGGTTCATGCACGTGTTTCGGTACAAAATGTACTCTTACACCGCCGAAAATATACAGAATCATCCGAGGAATGTTATCATTATCAATCATGCCTTTTTTCAACAGCAGTCATGTGTAAAAATGTAGCCGAAACACTTTCAACAGTTGAAGAAGTGCTTTTTAATGTATGTGTAAATTTTAGTCCTTTTTGGAATGTATTTTTGGTATAATGTTAATGATATAATAACTTTGTCATCCGCCAACGTATCTGAACTCAGATAAAAGACATCCAGTGTTTTCTATATAGTCTGATTTCAGTAATCACTAAGATATTACATCCTACGACTGCCTTCTTTAAAATAAATTTTATGCACGTCTGCAGTTTAAGTGTACTATCTCTTACCTTATCTATGGTGTACCCATGTGCCACAGTCGTTTTAAAATAAGTATTCAGAGATGTAATCAGTCTGTTGTCAAAGAAAATTTTTTGTTACTCTACAATGAATGTTGAATAATACACCTAATTAAAAACTTGCAACAGAAATATGATTACTACAAAAATCTAATTTAGATAATTAATAAGAAATTTATTTTTTACCATTAACTAAGCCTATTCACCATAACCATAATTATTGAAAATATTAATATTGTTGAAAGGTTCTTGCTTAAATTTTTCATCACAAATTCCTTCTTACCAAAAATTATTACTTGGCTGTAAGTTGTAGTTTTATAATACTAGTAATAACAGTATTTTTATTTTTAATGTCTGAACTATAATGATTGTACCATCGAATATTCGACAAAAGATATCATGCAAAAAAAAATTCTGTCGACAACTTGGCTAAATTCAAATGAACCTGAATGTCATTCAGTATTCAAACGATTTGTTAGAAATTGAATGGGTTTTAGCAAGTTTTTTTTGAAAATACGATATAGAGACTGCCTTAAATTGAAACGTATAGTGTGTGTGTAAAGCATAATCAAAGAACACCTAAGACAGTAACACTTTTATGGTAAAAATTATCTCTCACTTTTCAATCAAATCCTCTCCCCACTAAGTAACAATAATAGTCCACACAGTATCGCTAATTGTAATGCTTTTAAATAGTCATCTTCAGGAACTACCTCGACCAGTTATGACGCAAAATGACTGTTTTCTGCATGGAAGATGACGTATCTTCTTAAGGGTATGGAAAGGTAGGAAGTCGAGCGAACGACTAGACTACATCCGTAAACCTCTCGCGCAGAGGTTTGAAGTTTTCGGATAGAATAATGCGAGTACTATTGGAATGTTGTTTTTACAGAGTCTTGGATATTATCGTACTTAAAAAAATGCAAAAATTACAGTTTTTCATTTTCATGGCCTTTGTGGTTTCAATCCATTGTTTTTATAAATACTGATTTCAATATTTTACTCAAAAGCAAAGAATACTACCGTCCAGCGCTAAATAAATAGACGTCCGCTAATAAAATTGCTACTCGTAAAAAATTCCATCGAATTATTATGAGTAGTTTAGATTTTATTGAAGGTTGAGCATTCCAACCGTTCCCTCGACATTTAACCGTTCCATTCCCCTTAAGACGGCATCCTATCTCGGAGCCCTGACGAGAGGAAGAACGAGGACTTACAGGTTCAGTTAAATTTTTTGGGGGTCAGACACCTTTCATGACATTTCTTTTAAATAAATTTGATAAAAGGAAAATATTGTTATGAATATAAAGATATGTTTATGGATAGGCGTTTTCGGGTGCTATTGATATAGGCTTGAGAAAACTACGGGTAGGACGACCTCTAATTTTCGCGAGAATATTTTTTCACCACTTTGTTTCAATGTCTTATGTGCACAATTGCAGCTTTGCTTTGTAATCAATGACCTGCATTTTTAATTTTTAATGTCTTTGTGGTTCTACTCTGAAATCTCAGACTGAAGTGTCGCAGTCTGATTGGCACAGTCAAATAAGTGACGCCTCGACACAAAAAACACACCGCCAATAAACACGAAGTAGAAGAGCAGATTTGCACATGAGTAGAGACATGAACTTTTCGCGAAAAGAAATTTGCCTCACTTTGTGTCAGTGACTTGTGTGCACGTCTGCAGACTTGCTTCACGGTCAGAGATTGGATGTTTTGACATTCGTTTGTCGTGGGGTTTTACACGCAAATCACAGACGAGTGGTGTTACAGTAACTTTATTGTGATTGGTACAGTCAAATGAGAAACGTCACAGTTCAAAGGCACGCTGCCAATATATGTGAAGCAGAACTGCAGACGTGCACATAAGGCACTGGAACAAAGTGGGGCAAAATTCTTTTCGCGAAAAGTTCATGTCTCTACACATGAGGTACTGAACCAAAGTGGTGCAAAAATCTTTTCGTGACAAAATGCCTGCCCATAGATATTACTTTCCAAAAGAAAAAAAACTATTTGCTGCATTGATAAGATGGAAATATTACTGTAGGAATAAAAATGTGGGGGAATAATAAATTCATGAGTAGCCGTTTTCAAATGTTATGTTTGGATATAAATGAGTAATTTGGTCACAGGTTTTTTATTTTTTTTAGACTCAGCCACTAAGTAGGGACACCTGTTTAGCGCGAAAAGAATTTTGCCTCACTTTGTTTCGTTGCCTTACATGCACATCTGCAGTTCTGCTTCGTGGTCAGTGATTGGATCTTTAAACTCTCACGAGCCATGGGATTCTACCGGCAAATCACAGACGTGTGGTGTTGCAGGAACGTTATTGGAATTAGCTCAGTCAAATGATAGGCATAAACACGCTGCCAATAACCATGAAGCACCATTGCAGATGTGCACTTAAGTCACTTAAACAAACTGGGGCAAAATTCTTTTCGCGAAAAACAGAGGTTCCTAACTATAAGTTCCCGTAGTAAAAAATGCCGCATTCAGCTGATCAAAAAGTGACCGTTGACATATGCTCAGGTTTGAAAGGTACTTAATTTATCACGTAAAAACTAATTCACAACCTTACAAAAATGTACGTACGAACACACGCACGTACGTTAAGCTTTAGAGAATTGATTATCAACAATATTTAATCTAGACATTGTGCGTAAATTGCTTGGCAATACAAAATGTCGGGAATAGATGGTCATACATTATTTTTATTTTAAGCTAATTAAATAATTTATGACTAAAATACAAATGGTTTCTCAATATAAATAAATATTTAATTGAATTTTACGTTTGCTAATGCTTCATTCACAACCACCACTTAGCGTACGTGCGTACGGAGTAGAAAGTTGATCAACTCTATTACGTACATACGAACGCTTGCTAGGCGAGGAAGTAATTGCTAGCATGCACACTTAGTGTTTCTACCTTTCCACGTACGTACGCGCGTACATTACGTGGTATTTGTGAATCCAGCTTTAATCCCCATACGCGCTCTCGGCTAGGTTCTGAGGTTGGCAGTGCCATTACGTGAAAACGTTCTGAACATTGTGAAAAGACACTTTGAAGGTGAAAGGCATAGCAATATTCTTCGCTGATAACTGACATACCTGGTTCCTGATGAGTGTTAGCCGAAGTTTACGAAGCCTCTCCGAGATGGAGAACATTTGCGCTTCCACCTCAGCTAGCGCGCGGGTCAGGCTGGAGTCCATCGTCTATAGCATGAAACGCGAGATTTAGAGTTAACGGTTGTTATACTAATACAAGACTTAGAGTTAACAAGCTGCTGTTATACTAACACGATTCTCAAAGTCAACAGGCTGTCGTTATATTAACATTAGATTTATGTTTATCAGCACGAAACTTGTCTCAAAATACTGTTTTTGTGTCAGCACGAGACTCAGAGTCAACAAGTTGCTGTTATATCATCACATAACTCAAAGTAAACATGACGTTGTTATATTGACACGAGAGACTTAACAAGCTGCTGTTATATTAACACGGGACTCAGAGTAAACAAGACGTTGTTATATTGACACGAGACTTAGAGTTAACAAGATGTTATGTTAACACGAGATTCAGAGTAAACAAGACGTTATATTAACACGAGACTCAGAGTAAACAAGACGTTGTATATTAACATGAGACTTAGAGTTAACAAGATATTGTTATATTAACACGAGATTCAAATTAACAAGATGTTGTTATATCAACACGAGACTTAGAGTTAACAAGATGTTGTTATAGTAACACAAGACTCAGAGTAAACGATATGTTGTTATATCAACACGAGACTTAGAATTAACAAGATGTTGTTATATTAACACGAGACTCGGAGTAAACAAGACGTTGTTACATTAACACGAGACTTAGAGTTAACGAGATGTTGTTTTATTAACACGAGACTCAGAGTAAACAAGACATTGTTATATTAACGCGAGACTTAGAGCTAACAAGATGTTATATTAACACGAGACTCAGAGAAAACAAGACGTTGTTTTATTAAAACCAGACTCAGTGTTAACAAGATGTTATATTAACACGAGACTCAGAATAAACAAGATATTGTTATATTAATACGAGACTCAGAGTAAATAAGATGTTGTTATATTAACATGAGACTCAGAGTAAACAAGACGGTGTTATATTGACACGAGAGAGATAACAAGATGCTGTATTACTAACCCGAGACTTTGTTATATTAACACGAGACTTAGAGTTAACAAGATGTTGCTATATTAACACGAGTAGAGTTAACAAGCTGCTGTTATATTTACACGAGATTCAGAATAAACAAGATGTTATATTAACACAAGACTCAGAGCCAACAAGCTAACGTTCTGTCAACACGAGACTCAGAGTCAACAAGGTACTGATTTCTCAACAGAATACTTGCTATCAACAAGCTAATGTTTTATCAACACGAGTCTAGGAGGAAATAAAGTTGTTGTATCAACACGAGAATTTTAAAAATTAAGCCTTGTTATATAAACACAAGTGTCAGAGTCAACAAGCAAATGTAATACCAACACGAGAGTCAGAATTAACATGCTTTTTTATATCAAGACGTGACAAAAAGCCAACACGCTGTTGTTATTTCAAGGGTGATCCATTGGTCTGCAATTTTTTTCTTTAGTTTCAGTATGTTTAATGTTTTTGTGATATACTAACAAGTACTCGTGTGAGACAAATGTGTCACAAAACATACGTTTTACATACATGTTTTTCCTGTAAGGCATGATTTTATAACCGTAAGTTAAATAGCTTTGTGGCATGGTAACTCTGCAGTAGATCAAATTCAAACACAATTTTGTCTTGGCAAATAAAGAATTTTTATTGTGTACCGAACGATTACTGGATCTCAATTGTAAGTGCACCTGTTACACCCTGTTTGACTGAGCCAGTAAGAATCCTACTGTTGTAATATTATATGTCCGTTGTTGGTCGCAGCCAGCTACGCCCCAGGCCAAATAGTAATACTGACGTGAAATTATACGGTGGTTTATTTCATATGGGCGAACTTGGCCGCTTTTTGGCTGCCCGAGGCTGTTGATACCTGCCCCGTGTATGTTTGGCTCTTGTATGTTACATCAGGTTTCCTATTGACCTGGCTACCTGCTAGCAAAACAGCTGCCTTACGCTTATTGGCAGTACGTGTTTTAGCCATGTTGCTGGCGAGGGAAGCCATTTTGCTGGTGTGTGCGACTGAGTTCGCTGTCCTACCGGCTATTTCACTTCTGTATTCCTAAATATTTTGTGATTACGCTGTGCCACATGTACGTATATCACGTAATCATACATGTCGTAAGAAACTGAAACGCTTTCCAGTGTAAGTTGGAACAAAATAATTTCACGATGTATCATCGTTATGGATGATGATGGTATCGCGAACGTTTTTCGTGCCAACATACCCTTGAAACCAGTGCAGATTACTGCAACACGTATTATTGTATATATGTACGTCTAACACAACGTAGCTGCGTCTGCAGACAAATAACTAGAGACAGGAAAAATTCGCGGGTTCACTGACCTGCAGGCTAGCCTCCAAGAATGTATGTAAACTAAAGCAGACAACAGCTGTTCATTAGCTGCTCGATGGCTAGAGCCCGGTAATTTTCGCGAAAAGAATTTTGCAGCACTTTGTTTCAGTGCCTTACGTGCGCACCTGCATCTCGGCTTTGTGGTCAGTGATTGGATGCCGTAACACCCAGCGTCTTGAGGTTAAACCCGCAAATCACAGACGTGATGTGAGACAGTTATCCGTGTACTGATTGGCATAGTCAAATGAATAACGACTCTGCACAAAAACACTCTGTCAATAGCCATGAAGTTGAACTGCAGGTGTGCACGTAAGACACTGAAACAAAGTGGGGCAAAAATCTTTTCGCGAAAACTACCGGGCCCTATCGATGGCACAGTCATATCGTGGACTTAATGCTTCAACTAGATAACTAGGTAGCTGGAAATATCCAATTGTAACATTAAAAATTAACTTTGTCATACACATAGTTATTTGTTGCAATACAAATTTGTGTTGTATCAATACTCCGAATTAACAAATTTACAAATGCAAACACATGCAAAGGAACAATCACAAGGGCAGTGTATACATCTGCAGATAACTTAAACTTGGAAAAATTAAGTTACCCAGTTCTTGCACTAAGCAGACGATATGGATCTGCATTGAGTTAAAATTTTATTATTCGCTCAGCGACTTAAACGAGGTGTCAAATTAAGTCGACGACTAATTGTGAAAGTGACGCAAACTTATAGTTTGTGGAATTCTAGCTTGTGTCTAAAAAACGCAAATTTATTCAGGTCTCTACTAATACCAGGCATTAAGTATTACAATAGCAGTATTTTCATTGGCTCCGTCAAACAGCGTAACAGCTCCACGCAAGAGCGAAATCCAGCAATACCTTGATAAACTGAATGTACGTTGGAACTAAGCAAACTGTCAAGTATTCCCGCTATAAATCATTGTCGCTAAACGTCATATCTAAAAGTGGTGCAAAAATCTTTTCACAAGCTGGTGGTTATACGAGTTACACTTTACTGTTACAAATTAATAAATTTGAGTTGACAACAGTCCTTTAAACAAGTGTTACCTCATGTATCCACTTGTGTAACAACTTGGCACTGTCTCGATATGAGGAGAGGCACTTCTCTGCTTGTTCCCTCCTCTCTTGTATCTGCATGTCCGTCATGAGGTACACCACCATCTGCTGTCACCAACACGTTATAATAGCCACACATCTGCAGCTGAGAGTGTACATAAACAATTGACAGGGACCCCTGTAATTCACAATAAGAATTTTGCCCCAGTTTGTTTCAGTGAATTACGTGCACATCTGCAATGGTGCTTCACGGTTATTGACAGTGTGTAAATGCCTATCTTTTGACTGAAGCAATTACAATAACGTTCCTGCAACAACACACGTCTGTGATTTGCCTGTAGAATCCCAAGGCTCGTGAGAGTTAAAATATCCAATCACTGACCACGAAGCGAACTGCATCTGTGCACTTAAGGCAACGAAACGGAGTGGGGCAAAATTCTCTTCGCGAAAAACAGGGGTCCTTAACAGTTGACTTAATAAGTGTGAAATCTTAGGCGGTGCACTGGTCGAACAACACAGCAATACGTGTCTGTACTACACCAACCAATAGTACATTACTAGAACCAGTGAGTTTTGGCAAAACGATTTTGCTACCAACTTCTTACAGTGACTTACATATAGAGTAGGTGATTTTCGATGGAAGGAATTGTGCAACAATTTGTTTCAGTGTCTCATGTGCACATCTGCAGCTATGATCATGGTCATTTATTGTATTTTTTAACTCTCAGCGTCTTGGGTTTCTACTCGCTAATCACAGACGTGGTCCTTTAGGTTCACGCACTCTTTTGACGTGGGTTCGTAATAATCTCTTTCTCATTGGCTCAGTAAAATGACGGACGCCTTAGCATTAAGACGCGCCGCTAATAACCTCGAAGCAGAGCTGCAGATGTGTAGGTAAGACATTAAAATAAATTGGTAAAAAATTATTTCCTTCAAAACAATTTTTTTTCCGTCAAGAACTACAACAAAAATGTTGCAAATCTTTAACTGAGGGGATGCGCTAAGGTCTTCAGTTTATCATATTTTCTACATTCCAAAATACGTATGGATATGTTTAACCTTTAATGCTCAAAATTATAGGCCAGCCTGTCTACGGTACGAGAGATCCTGGGTTTGAAATCCGGATCGAGTATGTGTACAGTACCGTCCCTTTATCTCACTTCGCCTGATTCGGCTCTTAATAACTCGTTGTTAAAGGGCCGTAAAACTATTTAACTTTAAAATTATATCGTTTATCTCCTTTTTGAACTGTTTGAAAGAAACTGCAATCTTTGCTTCGTGATATTTGCTGGAAGGTAAGAAGTATACAATCTTTCTTATCTTCAAGAAAATGTCAGACCATGTGATAGTTGTTCATTGTTTAAGATTTCATAAAGGTTAAAAGAATATTGTTCAAAGCATGGAAAAACAAGATTATTCCTGGAAAGATAATAGTTGTGGAAATTTGGTTAGTTAACAACCGTCGTGAAATATCCTACTTAATAAATACGATAACATTGTCTTCGAATGACGTTTAAATGTTTATTAATAAAATGATATATGCACAGACTTCATATTTAGGTTTATAGCTCTACCACACTATAATATTATTTGTGTAAACTATTACAGGAACAATTTTTCGAAACGTAGTACCCAAAAAATGTATGTAACAGTACGAAACGTAAGAGTTACAAGAAATATTATTGTTCTGAAATACAAATATTTTATTCATTGACTTCATATTTTTAAGCTTCTCCTTTTAGGTACACTGCACATAGGGGCCGATAGTTTTCGCAGATTGAATTTACCACCACTTTGTTTTAATACCTTATGCGCATATCTGCAGCCTTGCTTCGTGGTTATTGGCAGAGTTTGTTTGTCTAAAGACGTCACTTATTTTGCTGTACCAATAAGAACAAGGGTACTGTGACACCACACGTTTGTCACTAGTGGGTAGAACCCCAAGTCTCTTAGAGTTAAAAACATCATATCTTTGACCACGAAGCAGAACTGCAGGTGTGAACAAGTTGGTGCAAAAATCTTTTTCTTAAACTTCCAGTCGCTAATTTTAATTTATTATTTGTACTAGTCTTACACGACGGCAATCAAACTGATTTTCTTAGAAAGCAGTGGTGAAAATCATTTAACTAATTAGATGACGTAACAATATTCGCAATACGTAAATACAATTTAAAAAAGCCGTAATGTTGAAACTACCATATCTTCACTACATGCTACAACGGAATTGTCATTCTTATATTCTTTTCATATTGTCAAATATTACTTCAATTAATTTTTAATATTAACTGACTTTAATTTATCGAATATGACGTCTTACTGTGCAGCCATTATGTATTTCAATTTATTGAATATCGTGCTTTTTTTTTTTTTTCAAATATTTTCTGACTACACGTATTAATTACCAAGAAAAGAATTTTTAACGAAAGTGCACATTACATTATAATAGAGTAATAGGCCTATAGACCAACTTAAGAATTTTGAAAATAAAGTAGCACTCTGTTATGTAAAACTAAAATAAACAAAAGTATAGTAGTAATAAAACTTGCTACATTATTTATGATTCCAGTAATTTTGGTTAAGACCTATGTGATAGCTTGTGAATATGTCTTTCTAATGCTACTGAACAAGTCTCATAGAATGGTTATATAAGCGGTTAGGGATAAAGCGAGCAGACAATACGTATCTTTCCGTGCGAATTGGTTGAAGACAGGAAATTTCTGTCCTCTATGGTCACGCCACTTATGTTTGCGCGTGTAAGTTAAATTGTACAGTAGATTGGAACCTATATAGTTAGGTTAAAAATGTTTATTAGTTATATAAAACATAAATATGCCGATTTCAGTTAATTTTATTTCAGTACCTATTGTATTTAAACAGACAGAAAACTATGTAACTCAATCCGCTGCCAACCATACAACGAGTAAGGTAACTATTGTTAATTAATATTGACATGTATGCAGAAATGGCTAGTGATTTTTTCCAAAGGTTAAATCAGAGGCGAGAGAAAAGCACATACGGAACATTAGCGCCGGCCTATTATACTGAGGCCAAGCTGACTTTGTTTATTCAGGTTGTAATATGGCGGAGTGCAAACAGCTGTTCCTGTAGATGTATCGAGAAACGAGGTTATGGAGTAACCACGGTCGTAGAAGAACAGGTCTGGACACTCGCCTATATAACAATGTATTTTGCTTGACCCCCTTGTTGTTTGGCTGTAGTTCGTCAAGTTACCTAGAATGTCGTACTTTTTGGCGCTGTAATTCGGGCGGTCGGACTCAAACTCCGTCCATTTTTTTCATTGATAAATTTATAAAGTAAATAAAGATTGCTGGAGCCTTTTCTTAAATTTGTGAGCGAAGAAAGTATTTCATAAATTGATAAAAAATACGTTTTGATAAATTGTTTATCTTAGCGGAAAGGAAGTGGGCGGAGTTTAGCCCGACCGCCCCAACATCAGCGCCAATAAAACACAATATTCTCGGTAACTTGATGAACTACAATCAAACAACAAGGGGGTCAAATATCCAGGCGAGTGTCCAGACCTGTTCTTCTACGGCCGTGGGTTGGACAACCTACAACGGCATTGCACAGGTTGTTATGGTAATAAACAACATATTTCAGGTACCAATCTGGCGAATGGGCTCCTCCCCCTTCCGTCTCGAGGCCTCATACCTCTCACATCTGTGTATTTATCTAATCTCCGGGTTAAATATTTAGTTCTCACTTTATCCCGAACGACCTATAAAGCTATTATGTTATTAGTCAAACAGAATTCAAGTAATTAAATTAAATAAATATTGAATCCAATAAATATGTCGTTACAACATAGTAGTAGACACATAACCAAGATAGCTGTTTTGGGTGCCCACATACGCTCTCGAAATATTTTGTAAAATCTAAAAACCAAATTTTGTTATTATAGAGGAAGATAAATACTAAGTGTGGAGCAAATGGTTCGTGCCTTCATTCACCAATCAATCTTGTAAAGAGTTTTACAGATTTCTTGTTTCAATATTGTTTTTAAAAGGTTTAGTAGCTGTGTAGCCAGTTCGCCAATACAGGACATTTAAAACCATTTAATTATAACATCTTTTTTTATAGCGTTTAAGACCCTGGAAAATCTCTCGGTATTAATGGTGGAAACTGCGTAAACCACCAGATGCTAATGCCCTGATAACAATGATATCAATATCTGGTATTTAATTAGGCAACTAAATTGACAACTCTAACAGGTGGGGTTGGCGCACCTGCAGAATCATGTTGGTCTCCCTGGCGGTGCAGTGCGGGAACTCGGCGCTAGGTAGCAGCGTCTGCGCCAGTCGCACGCTGAGCGCTGCTTCCTGGACGCAGTTGCGCACTTCCACCGCTAGATGGAATCTGTCTTCTCCTGTCCTGCCGACAAACAAGCACGCCAGTTTTCGAGGACTATCGTACTAACTAGCGAGGATTCTGGTACCGGTTGTCGACGGATATCGGGTCACTCAGTGAAGGCTCCGCTACAATTGATTTAGCACAGAAAACAGCACACGCACAGACACAGAACACTCGCACAGCACAGAGCTGCAAACTACAATTGAAACAGCACACACACAGAAACAGCGGACGTTGTTGTTAAAACGAAAACAAGCTACAATGGTAAATAATACACGTGTGTGTTGGTATCACTGATTCTGAACGTTTATATTGTTACCTCCTTTCGTAAATAACGGCTTTGTTTATTTTATAATACAAAATCGAGTGAATTTATTTTTAAAAAATTGCTGTAACTATTATAAACCTTGAAAACAATTTAACTTCGAACAAATTAATTTACTAACTTCGGCGCGAAATTTTACAAAGGTTAGTCAAATCAGTTTCCATTTTCACCCGTGTTTATTATTTTTTTTTTGAACCCAGTGGTATCCATGTTCTTATTGGCTGCACACGGCGCACACGCACAGAATTTTTAGGATTTAGCTCAACTTTCTGTGCACCGATCCTGTGCTATTTTGCCTTGCTTGTGTTATTTGTGATTGTATCGTGTGCCACCCAAAATGCTGGGATTCAACTTTCTGTGCGTGTGCTGTTTTCTGTTCTAAATAAATTGTAGCGGAGCCTTTAGAGTTACCGGACCAGTGTACCACTTTTATTGATTTCTCAATAACTTCGGGTTAGTGTCTATGCAACGAGTATAGATGATGGTATATCGCGAGAATGTTTTGTGCCAACATAACCTTGAAAACGCTGTAGTTAATTGCAACACATATGACTGGGTGATGTATGTCTGACACAACGTAGCTGTCTGCAGACCAATAGGCCGTGCTACAAAAGATGTCCCATGCTGTGTTCATTTGACACTGCGTGCTGATTGGTTAAATGATCGCGTGACATTATAACTCGTATCCCTTGCTGTATCTTTGTCCTGTCTCTCATCTTGTCCCATGTAAGCCTATGCTACAATTGCAGTGTCCTCGATTGTTCTTGGTCCTCGGATGTCCTCGGTCCCCTGTCCTCGCTCATATTCGAAGCACTGATTGGCCCACGTGATCAAGTGACGTCATGATGTTTGTCCTCGCATGTCCCCTGTCCCTGTCCTCGGTGAATTGACGAATTTTTAATTATTTTCCTCGGTTGTCGCATTATGTCCTGTGTCCCAACACTTGTGTAAAGAAGAAGAAGTATTTGACGTCATGAATCAGGTTGCAATTTGTAAACAAACACAAAAATTGAGGCTGAGTGAATGATTATAAATAAATTTTTTTGGCCACGTTAATACTTCCCATAAAAACAAATATAATAAACTGAAACAAATTCGAATCGAAATGTGGTACGTAGCATTTACTGCTATGATGGTGGGGTTTCATGAACGTAGCAGTTGGGACAACTCCGGAAATCGATTGTGACAACGATATTTTCACGATACCAGCGAGGACAGAACATGTTTTTAACAGCTTTAAAAAACAACCGCGAATCCTTTCTATTCTGTTCTGTTTCATGGTCAGTGATAGGATTTTTTAACTCTCGGCCGCTAAGCGACTTAGGCCCGATTAACAAAGTGCAATGTACAGCCGACCTGGCAGTTGAATATAATTCACAATGTGCAATCAAGGAGGAAAGGTTTTAATGTATTGCTTCGTCATTGGCCACGTTTTGAACGTATTGCTCGTAAAATTTGCTTACTTTGCATTGCAAACATAGAAAATATCCAAAAACAATATTCATTTACATCGCGTGATTACGAGAGCAACACTTGAATAGTAGGAATTTTTTTTTTTCGGAAGTTGGCAGTCTAGCAGTTGAAGACGAAGTAAACCATCGCCGACTGTTGGGCTGCAGGTTGCGCATTGTGAATCAGGCCTTAATTAAGGATCCTACCAGTAAATCACAGACGTGTTGTGTCGTAGTAACCTTACTCTCATTGTAACAGTCGAATGCACTACTTATCTTCACAAATACTCTCTGTCAATAGCCACGAAGCACAGGTGCAGATGTGAGCGTTATGCATAGGGACCCCTGTTTTTCGCGAAAATAATTTTACCTCAATTTATTTCAGAGACTTACGTGCACATATTAAATTGTGCTTCATGGTTATCGGCAGCATGTCTATGCCTATCGTTTGACTGAGCCAATTCATATAATGTTCCTGCAACACCACACGTCTATGATTTGCCTGTAGAATTTCAAGTCTCGTGAGAGTTAAAATATCCAATCTCTGACCACGAAGCAGAATTGCAGATGTGCTCTCAAGGCAACGAAACAAAGTGGGGCAAATTCTTTTCGCGAAAAACAGGGGTCCCTAGTTATTCATTAATACAAAATGTTGCATTATTCTTTACACCAAAAATCACCAGCTCTTTCCATCAGATTGAATTAGAAGAAGATTGTTACTGAACAAGATCTATTGTTACGAAACCTTGATTTTCGGGAGAAAAAAAAATCCACCAGCTTGTTTCAAAGTCTTATTGCTAGAGGCCTGCAAAATTCGCGTTATTGTTTTTAACAGACTAGACTTAGCAGTCCTATATATACAGGATTACAGTATGAGATAACACTGGTCGTAGCCTCTATGTGATGTCAGCTACGTGTGACCACTATACAGCAGGTTGGTCACTCAAACGTGCAACTTTTAATTACTGGGCAGATGCATTTTACCCGGCAGGCCATGGCATTTTTTGCTTATGATGGAAGTTGGACGAGTGTATAACCATTTGGAGTCTAGCCTTGTGGCAAGAAATATCGCGAATTTTGCATGTCTCTGGTTATTGCACTTCTGTAGCTATTCTCCATAGTAATAGACAGTGTAATTGTACAGTGATATCTCGCATTTGACTGTGCCAATCAAAATTATGTTATTGCGATACCACGCAACTGTGATTAGGGATAGATAAGGACCCCTGTTTTTCGCGAAAATAATTTTGCCTCACATTTTTGTTTCAGTGCCTTTCGTGCGCATCTGCAATTCTGCTTCATGGTTGTTGGCTGCGTGCCTTCATAAAGTGACATACCTCATTTGACTGAGCCAATTAAAATAACGTTCCTGCAACAACACACGTCCGTGATTTGCCGGTAGAATCTCAAGGCTCGTGAGAGTTAACATACCCAATCATTGACCACGAAGCAGAACTGCAGATGTACACGTAAGACACTGAAAGAAAGTAAGGCAAAATTCTTTTCGCGAAAAACAGGTGTCCCTAGGGATAGAGCCATCACAATCAAGACAGATGAAAACTTATAATCACTATAGACAGAGATGATGGTTTATCGTGGGAAGACTTGACTGTTTGCTGAGTTTCAACGAACGTTCAGCATATCAAGAACTCACTGGCTTGTCCTTGTACTTGGAGATGCTACCCTATTTGAGTGAACCAGTAAAAATTCTGTTATTGTAATATTTTATGTCTATTATTGATCTGCAGACAGCTACGGACTGTCTGACGGGTTTGGCCCATTCAAACATGTTTCAAGAAACTATAGTGTTTTCAAGGGCATGTTGGCACAAAGATTTTCGCGATATACTGTCATATCTAACTATATACCTGCTAATTTCAAGTCATTTTCTGACAACAGGCTAGACTTCGAGCTGATGTTCGTTAGTTCGACGTCTTCCTCTGGTTACACTTTGAGCCAAAAATTAAAAGTTCTCAAGTAGAATGTACTAATAAATGTTAGGCAGAAAAATACGCAAATGAAATCACAGTTTGTTTGGTAACCTTACTCATAGTTACCAAGCATGGTGGAACTATATTGTGCGTCTGTATCCTTCCGCCGGAAGGAGTTCCTCCTGCCCCTCTGCTACTGAGAAGCAGTACTACTCAAGATGGCGACGCGGTAAGTGGTGTATAAGGAGCGTATATAGCTCCTTGTTTGTTCGATAGTTCTAGTGGATCTGTTCGGA
>PNEQ01117003.1:23658-55542 GCA_003012365.1 Medauroidea extradentata | reverse complement strand
CCCTTCTATACCTGCCCACCATGTACGAGGAGAACAATGATGAAGGAACTGACCTGTCTCTGAGGTTGTAGACACCGCCCTCGCCAGTGTCAATACGAGGAAGGCTCCTAGGCGGTCGGCAAAATTGCAGACGTCCAGCAGCCAGAAGTAACCCTTCTATACCTGCCCACCATGTACGAAGAGAACAATGATGAAGGAACTGACCTGTCTCTGAGGTTGTAGACACCGCCCTCGCCAGGGTCAAGGCCGAGGAGGGCTCCCAGGTGATCGGCGCCCTTGTAGACGTCCAGCAGCCAGAAGTGGCCCTTCTGGTCGGTGGCGGCCAGGCCACGGAAGACGACCTCTGCAGCGAGGGTGGGTGTCTGGGAGAGGCTGGCACCTCGCACTTCCGGCACGAGCAGCCAGGCAGCCAACAGTAGCACGCCACGCATCGCTCGCGTTTCGAGCCCCGGGCGGCTCCGACTGCAACCACCACACCAGCACATATTAAGTACGCCACCTACCCTGCGCTTAAAATGCGTTGCTATGTGGTCCAATTAAGTTTTTTTACTATTAATTTTCTCATTGTGTTACTGTATAAAAAGAACTGTGTCCTACTCGGTGATGGACCTGTATTTAAAAAAGCAACACATCAATTAGAATAATCATTTCGGAGACCCTTTAAATTGGCTATAAACGTCATATCCAGCATGTTATATCTGAAAGACTTCTTACGAGATCATTGTTAATCTACTCTAGAAACATGCAATGAATATTGCTTAAAACTTTCCACCAATAAAATGGTGCGTTCACCACGGAAAGTGTCAGTCAGGCGAGTGATCTACGATACCACTGCACTGTGTCTTGCAGTAGAGGCGATACCGCACTGGATGAGCCTGTCAGCGTCACCCTTGGTGCCATGCCTCATTCACACAAATACAAACATATTGTAGGCGGGCGCTTTAAATGAAATCAATACCTGTCATCCTTGAATTCTTCCATTTTCGTTGTAAGTTCATGAATTGAGTATTATCAAAATTTTCCGTCGACATGGCACAAGTGTTACCTTCCTAAGCGTTACTAATTCTTCATAGCTTTAATACCCTTTTTTTTTTTACCAGTATCCTTCCAGAAGAAGAAAGTCACAGGTATAGTTTAAGCAATGTTAGTCAAGCAACACAACTGTATACAATGTAGTATACAATTCCCTCTGCATTGTAGAATAATAAATCACTATAGAAAATTTGAAGGTTAAATTAATTGCAGACGTTCCAATTTTCCAAAATAGTGGGTACTTACCCCTCTTAAGGGCATTCGAAGTGTACATTTTTATTTAATTTTCTATCAGAGAATACTCAGATGAATTGATTATGACGATAAAGTTTTTTTAAAGTTAATAACTAAAGTAATGCTGCATAAGTTTCGTAATTTTTTTGTTTTGGAAGACGATTTTCAGCATTTTTTTAAATTTTGCAAACGACATATTTCCAGTTCTCGCATATTTAGTAAGCACACTATTCGTTAACATAATTACACTTGCACAAAAGCTTGAAACGGATAATTAACGTAACTAAAAATTATAATACGAATGTTTTCATTGAAAACAATATTACTTTCCGTATCGCAAGTAAAACAACCTCCCTTCGTAATGTTCACATTGAAAACCTACAACTTACATCACCAGAAATATTACTGATTAACTATTATTGGAACAATAACATAATTATTCCTGTTACATTTTGAATAGTTTTTATTTTTAAAAAGCTACTGTGCAATGGCTCATACTTACACAAAAAAAATTTCTTTCCCACAGCTAAATTTGTTTTATAGCAAAAACAAATATCCATTTTATAGTATATATAACGGTCAGAAGAAAAACCATAAATACAGCTGGAACACTAAATTACGCATAATCCTAGTGTATCAGCCTAATTAGGTATAAAGATTCTGAATTATTACCTCGGTTTCTGTGGATGTAATATATAGCTCATAACTTTTTGTAAGTCCGCTACCCCATTATCAAAACTGCGGTTCAGTTCAGCGTCATTCTCTGAGACACTGTATGTGACACGAAGAATTTATAAACAATATGTCTATATATATATATATATATATATATATATATATATATATATATATATATATATATATATACAGTAGAACTCTGTTATAACATTTCTGGATATAACATTTTCCTGCATATAACATCACTTTTCTTTGGTCCCAAGATTTTTCCATAAAGTATAATGCTTTCATTTCCTGCTTATAACAACACTGGTATTTTCATTTCCTGCATATAACATCGCTTTTTTCTCAGACATTAACCACAACTCGAGTAAAATTTTTCTTAGCTGTATTATTTTAGATAAAATAACTAAACAGTAAAAAACAAATTAATGTCTGAGAAAGTATCATAAGTGTACATTACACGGATATTAAAGACTGTGATTCTGAAGATGATGATTATGAACCTACAGAAGACAAGTGAGAAAGCCTCTATTATACACATGATGTATGTATTAATCATGTTTATGACGGTACAGTAGCTGCATTTAATCTCATTATAGGCCTATTTACTGTACATAAACTATCAAATTTTAAGTTACTTTTGAGTAATATCTATTTGTTGGTTTAAAAATATTGATTCCTGCTTATAACATTTTCCTGCATATAACACTTTTTTTTCACAGGTCCCTTGAAAAATGTTATAACAGGGTTCTACTGTATATGCTAGAGGCATGGAAACCTTGTTTTAAATGAATGAAAGTCTAAAAAAATAAACAACTTAAGTGATAATTTTTTTATTTTCTTTGATAAAAATTTCATTTTCTTTACTTCAACAAAATTATTTTTTTAAACTGGAAATATTGTCTCAGAAAATAGAACAACTAATTTCGCAGTAAAGATTACTAGGGAACTATTAAAAAAAAAACAATTTCTCGTAACCGCTGCTGTATACTAAACACAGAAATTTTCTTTGCTGCAACGTTATTTTGCGTTAGTTATTATTTAATCCTAATTGTTCTTTATAGCACAAAATTTATGCCGACACAGAAAGTGTTTTATAATGTAGAAAATAGTGAATTCTGTCATTTACGTTCACTCGTTAAAACTAACAAAAATACTTAAGTGCAAGTTGCATTTATTTTGCTAGTAACTCGTACGTTGTCGTTGATTTGCAGCCTGGCGAAATAAAACGCATAGCATAATTGCTACACTAAATTTGTAACAAGTTCTGAGAAGCGAGGCTTTGTTTTACAAGCTGCGTAAAAGCACGGGCTAATTTACTTACAGAAAACAACCGTTAATGAAGATTAATGTGCCTTCAAGGAACTAAGTGATACGTACTGCCTGAGGGTAATAGGTATTCACTGATAAATTTCAGGAAGAGCCATTGATGGCGAAACCTTTTTGCCAGATATTAAGACTATTAACTTCAGAAAATAAACGCATGGTAATAATACATGTTAAAAATTTTAAACAAGAAAATTGTATATATTTGCACTTAGATGATAGGTCTATGCTAATTTTTAAAGAATTTTTCTATTAAACATATATAACACAAACCAAATTTATTTCAGCTGAAAAAAATTAAAGTAAAATTGTAAACTGAGATGAGCTTTTATTGTAGTTTTGAGAAAACGTTTCTTCACTTTTGACCGCCCTCAATGACTCTATTCAACTAAAGTTCTTTTGCAAATGTGATGTTTAGAATTATGGCGCTGATAAGGATGACATCATGTGGATCAAAAACCTCTTCGTCTTTATGAGCAAGACAATGAGCAGGAGTACACTGTTGTTTTGTACAACTACGAGACTTAAATGGTAATCCTTGTATATTATATAAGTTTCAAAAATGACCAGGTTGTTTATTTTCAGATACAGAAATGTGAAATGACATTTTTTGTTATAATGACCTGTTTTTAGAATATATTTGTAACATGCAAGAAATTGTGAGCTTTTCACCTGGAAAACTCGGAAGAGCGGATCATTTTCCGTAACAAATTGTGCATATTTTACAATAAGATAGACAAAAGCTTACATGCAAAATGTTTTTTAATGCAGTTCAAGTTTCTTTCGCTCTAAGTACCTCACTCCGCACTTGTCTTCATGTTTATTAGAGGGGAAATTATTGCGACAGAGTAAATTGGCAATGTTTGCCCTCCTGTAAGTACAGACGAACAAATTAAATAAACGTTTGACCTACGGATGTAGGAAATAGTGTGCCGAACGTACATGCAAAAAAAAAAAACTAATAGAAAGCAAAAAAGTGGCAAGGCTACAAAAAAACATGCACTGAAAATAATTATTATGTGGCGAATAATTATTATGAGTCGAATTCGTATTTTTGACAGCGGTGGAAGTGAAAGAAGGGTCAACGAATGAGACTTTTCTCAAGGCATGTTTTCAGAGTTTTGTTTATTTCCCTTCAATAATGTGTTGTGTTTAGATTTCCAACATTTCCTCTTTCCTTTAGTTTGCAAATAAGTGATGTTCAAAACATCCCAAAATGTTTACCTCCAAATTATTTGTAATTACAAAAACAACTCACAAGCCCGGCTTCATTTTATGTGTCAGATTTTCTTAAAACGCAATTTTCTAAAAGGATCCGAAGAAATTAACCGAAGCAAATTTATTTAGTTCGTTTGAAATATTATTGTAATAGAACGATTGAATGGTCCTCTTACGTAAAGTAAAGGAATATGTTTACGCATTTATATAGTGTACAACAATCTTATATTTATATGTGTTGACTGTTTATTTTTTGTCAACAAGTTATTAATAAGTGATGTTGCTGCCACGTTTGCATTACTGAATATTTAAGACTTTTATTTTACTATCGCACGTTTAGATTCTTGTGTTATAAAATACTGGGTAGTTACAAACCTAACGTTTTCCCACAATGCAACGGAATTTGTAACTCACTGAATCACGGTAAATAGAGTGTAATCCGGAGTAAAGTTTGAGCCAGGCGAGTTGTGAATAGGATGTGATGATTTTGAAAGTGCAGCGAAAGAATGTGGGGCTGATTGGCAGGGATTCCAAAACGTTTTCAGGCAACTTTTTAGGTTGAACTGCGCAATAAAACCTTTTGCTAAAAGTTTATATTTTTGAGGCTATTTTGTTTTCGTATATTAAATCTTTCATAAGAGAAAATAAAACGTAAAATAAAACATACTTTCGAAGTTGTTAATTATTTTCTCTAAAAATTTATCTTTGAGAACAGTTTTGTTTTTTTTTAGCAAAAAAAATTGTTTATTCAGCATAAATTCATCTTTGGAAGAAACTAACACTGGTTCAATACAAGGGTTACATTCTAAACTTCAATCAGAGAGAAATGAGGGGATTTACAGTCGTTTTGGTAAAAAATGAGCAACTGAAACTATGTAAACCACCTTGATTATTTCAGTGACTAAATGCTACAGATTTTTAAGTGATTCTCACTTATCTTCAGTGAATTTTACCCGCCTGTTGACTGATTTTCAGTTAATTTCACCGGTTTATCAATCATAAACAGACTGGTACCTAGAATTTCAGAGGTAAGCATTTTACTGATTCTAACTATTTACTGTAATTAAGAGCGTAACAAAAAATTATATGTTACGATCAATAATATTTGATACAATTGCTGTACAGTTTAAACAATTTGCAGCAGAGGTATTTTGGAAGAAGGTTTATTTTTTACCTTATTATTCTTTACCACGTTAAAGTATGTGTTGTTACAAGGAGCGTATTTTACTGATGCGTACACGTGGTCTCGTGTGTTTACTATTAATTGTCAGTTGACCTGGCACGTGAGCAGTGCTGTACCGTGGCACAGAAACTATGTTTTCTTGTGCGACTTAAAACTGTTTCCAGTGTGTTTATCTATGTAAAGAAGACACACTTCAAAACTATGTCGCTATGATTAAAAAAAAAAAAAAAAAAAAAAAAAAAAAAAAAAAAAAAAAAAAAAAAAAAAAAAAAAAAAAAAAAAAAAAAAAAAAAAAAAAAAAAAAAAAAAAAAAAAAAAAAAAAAAAAAAAAAAAAAAAAAAAAAAAAAAAAAAAAAAAAAAACACCGACCGCTAATTGAAAACATGTTTTCCATGCTCCTCAAAAGTACTCAAAATTACTTTTTCTCGTTTCAGTTGCTGAAAAAATATCAACAGTTATAGTAAAAAAAATATCATAGAAACCTGTATTAGACTTTGTCATATACTTTCCACAATTAAAATAACAAACAGGGTCATCACTTGAAGTCCTGTTTACAATCGCATTATTCGAAAACACTGCTCGCTAGTTTAGTCCTTCGCGCCTAGAGGCGATGAGGTGTTTGAAGGTTGTTATGTTCGACTTTATCACCTTTCCCTATTCCGTACCTCAAAAGTAAAAAAAAAACTATCGTCCACTAATTCTTAAGGCACAAATTTAAGGCGCCGTGGCACCACTAGTCACCTGTGACGATCCCAAGCGCGACTCCCAGAGCTGGCGAGCCTCGTCGCGAGAGAACCGGAGAGCGAGAGAGAGAGAGAGATCACACTGGATACGACACACGAGACGCGTACAGCGGGTAAGTATACTCTCCAGGCGCGCGCGTATGTACGCGGTTGTACCGGCAGGCTGCGACTGGCGGGTTGCCCGCGTGTCTAGGGGCTCGCAAGGGGGTGGCGGGCCTGAGCTGCGCATGCGCACGGCCGCTCTGCGCAAACCACCCCTACACTACTCCTCCCCGCCCCCGGCACCATAACCAATCCTTACAACCACAAGCCCCGTCGCCCGCTAGCGTCTATGACAGGGCTATTCAATTAGTTTCCTCGTCGGGCAATTCCAAGAAAATTATGAATGCTCGCCCTCGACATACTTCAGAAACTAACATGCAAAACATTTGAACTTGCACATATAATGTAGTCTTTTTCCGTTTATCGAGTTTATATAAGTAAAATAACAACGATTTTCCTTCCTTTCGGGCCACACTATTTTATGGTCTT
The DNA here is from genome assembly GCA_003012365.1 of Medauroidea extradentata. NCBI lineage: Eukaryota > Metazoa > Arthropoda > Insecta > Phasmatodea > Phasmatidae > Medauroidea > Medauroidea extradentata. The sequence continues at coordinate 48,594 of PNEQ01117003.1, read as the reverse complement.
GTTTTTCATGCATCTGTTCTTCGGAGGCATAAGATACTATGTCCACTTTATCTCAAAATTCAGTTTTTTCCACAAACATCATACCACAATTTTAAGTACTTTTTAGTGACATACAACAGAAAGTCTATGTTGTGTAAAAAACCAAATTTTTGGGTATTAAACAGCAGCATTCATTAGTGAATCATACTCGTCATGACGTAGTGTCTTATGCCTCTGAGGTACATCTTAATATCTAAAATGAAGTGTCCTGACTGACACACTCACTCACTCACTCACTCACTCATCAACGTACAGCCCAAACTGCTGGACCTAGAACCATGAAATTTTGATGGAAACTTCCCCTTTCCCCGTAGGCATTCTCCAATAATGGATTTTTCGAAATTCGATAATTAAGGGGGTGAAAAGGGGTGAAAGGTTATTTAAAAGATTCCCAGATGTCTCATTAACCGGGAAATCTATCATAATTTTTTTAGCTTCGTAATATTACGCAAAAAAATGAATATTTGCAAATTTTTCGATTTTGCGAAATTAGAAAATTAAGGGGATGAAAAGCCATAAAATGTATTTTTCATTAATCCGTGATTTCTCCTAAACCATTTCAGATAGTGAGGTGATTTTTCCTTTAAAATATAACTTAAGTAAATATATAAAAATTGCTTTTAGAATTTTTTATGAATTCGTCCTTGAAAGCTCTTAAAAAATATAACGTGTTTTTAGTTAATACCACCTATCTCCTAAACCAGTGTAAATACTGAAACGGATTTTGCTTTTACGTAAGTATCAGAAAAGGGATTTCAGGATTTTTGAAATTCGTCCTTGAAAACGGTTAAAAATATATAATATGTTTTCAAATAATCATCTGTACCGCTTATACCCGTTGAGATATCGAGACGATTTTCTGATTAGCATTAAGCGTAAGTAAATATCTACAAATCAAATGCAGGATTTCATTAAATTCGAAAATTAAGGATTAAAAAAGAAGTAAAATGTTACAGAGTACCTAAAAAAGGGAATGATCACGGATAAATAATTCAACAGTTGTTTCATTTTACCTACCTACTCATAAATAAAACCTCTTTGGACTGTAGCCTGTACAAACGAAAGAATTATCACGGCCTGCCTTTAAGCATTCACTCAGGTATTGTATAAAGTTTGTGGTGTGGGAGGGGCGGGGTTACGGGTTCGTATCCCGTGCAAAACTTTGCAATGGGAATTAATATTACATCGTACGAACATATTGCGTGAGCTCATTACACTGAGCTAAGACAGTTAATTATAGCTCACACTTATTGAGTACGCTAACTGTTAAATGCCTTCATCACATATTTTATCCAGAGTTATTGTTTACATTACATAATTTCACGCGGGCAAAGCCCCAGTCGGCCAGCTAGTACATATGTATTGCTATTTTTACGGATTTCCTGAAAACGGTACACCTGAGGATGTTCGAACATGGAAAATATATCATATTTATCTAGGCACATACAGGCCTAGCAAATTTAAGGTATTTTTACATTTTAAGTAAGAGCCTCGTGTTAAGAATTCCATGCAAATCAAAGCAGTACAATGTATTTTCCTCATGAGTGGTATCGATGTTGCCAGCGCAACTTTTTCATGTGTAAGAGTTCCATAGTGCTGATACATAGAAACTATACTGCGTGTATTGTAACGCTCTTCACTTACATACAGAATGTTTTTTGAACTAAACCGATAAACCCGAGCAGGTGATTTTCCTTATGAGAAAAATAAGCAGAAAAGATGTTTCGCATTTTCCGCCTAAACCAAAGAGTAGGTAATCAATAAGGCTCTGATTACCAAAATTTAAAATTGTATTTCCCCAACCTATCGGAAACTAAATGACCCATAAAAATACAATATTTTCAGCTGTTTCTGTTGGTTTGAAGATCCCAACAGAAAATACTACTTGACACCTTCCACCCTTTTTTGATACACAGGTCTCATTATTCAGTTAACCATCTTCAAACTTTCGAAATCCTGACGGCAAAAGAATTTTACACCTATGCAATCAGACGGTATCCACCCCTGCTATTTCAATAAGGGTGAAAGGTATCAAGCAGTATTTTCTGTTGGTTTAAAGATCCCAATAACATTAAGTAATGCTGAAAATATTTTTTTTTCATGAGATTCCGTTTCCGATATTTTGGGAAAACACGATTTTAAGTATTGATATTCGGAGCTTTATTACTCCCCTAATATTAAGTTAAGACGAAATACGCAAAACGCAATTTCTGTTTATTTTTTTCATAACACCTGCCAGAGTTTGTCGGTGTTGTTCAAAAACCTCCAGTGCAGTAATTTCGGAAATTTCGTCGTCGTCGTCCAAATTTTTCCCATTTCTTACATGCGCAGTACATTCATTGAACTGAACACTCGGTAAAATAAACATACAACGAAAACAACATTTCACATCATTTTTGCGTAAATGTTTATAGGAATGGTAACATAATTAATAGCTGAAAATGTTAAAATTCGTATTATGTATAATTTTGTATGATTCCTCGCGAAAAATTTTACTTAAATAATGAAACATAACTAACTGCAGCGTTAATAACGTACTTATATTTAGCACGCGGTGAGTATTAACTGAGCGATCAATGAAACGTTAACTAACGGCAGGACACGAACAGAATTAACACAAATTAATCAATATCATCACGTAGACTTAGTTCAATATGCTGACTGGTCAGTGACTTCGAATACTCGAATTTTGCTTTCTGTCTACGTTCAACCACGATTTGAAAGCAAATTTAACATGCCGCTCGTGTAGAAGATTTGAGGTTTATGGATTTGCATTGCTGTAGCTTATCGTATTCGTATCGTCTCTTCCCCAGCCACATCTCATTTATTTTTCACGCTGGTCGGGGATACATATGTATGTGCGTGGTACATAAACCTGCTCCAGCCCTGCGTAAACTTAACTTGCTGATGTTGGCACAGCTCTCGTCGATTTAGGCCTTGCTGTATTTTAATAAATACCATAACTTTTACTTTAAAAGTTAAAAATTAATTTCGAGCTGTACTATTTCCGTGCTTTGCTGAAAAATATTTTGCCATTTTGTCATCAGTACTAAATGAAGAATTTATGTCATTAATTTACGAAATATAATAAAATGTCAGAAAACATTCATTTCCCAAGTTTCATGGTAAAAGTCCCGTTTGCTGCCGTTGGATGTGGAATAGAAGTTTTGTTTGGATTGAGTATAGAAAGCATCCTGTAAGATGGTTAGCCTCAAGAAACATACGAAACTAAGTTTTTAAACTAAAAAGTACTATTCTGAAAAAAATTATATTTTAAAATAAATTAGAGACAATAGCGGGTTTTCAACAGACATATTCCATCTAAACATTCTCTCACAACACCACTGACATACTTAACAAACCATTTCAGCGAAAAATGAATGTGTAATATTCTGTTTTCTTATAGTAATTAACGAAATTCTTTATTAATTTTCATTAAAAATGTTAAATTCTAATACCATAACTTTGATGGATACTTAAGAAAAAAAATTATTGTGTGTCAGAGAAGCCACAAAGTGTTATCCTTACAATATATATATAGTACTTTCGTAATGCATTAAATGACAGTACTAGGACATATACAATAAAATTGTGTATTAAAAAATCTAAAACCGGAATGTAACCAAAACATTTATATAAGAAAAACACAGTAAGGATTTTATTGAAAATATGGTCATCTCAGGTTTGTAATGCGAAAAATGGATTTCTACAAGGTGTATTAAGAAGGGTTATATTTATTAATCGGAGCTTAAACCGCGTCTGTATTTGTTTGAGGGTACAGCCATCGTGGAGATTTGTGATACAGAAGCGAACAAATGCGCTGAAAGCGACAAAGATAGTCTGGTCACTATGCCAAAACGCAACTACGTAGGCCAGTCCCTTAACTTGCGTGAAAGGTTTCAGATAAATTATTATTTTATTGAACACTAAGCGGTGACCATAAAGATATATTGGTGGAAAATCTGACGGAAAGTTCAATACACTGTGTTCTCATAGTTTCGCCCATATTCAAACAATAGGGTCTACAGTTTAACAATAATGGATGACTTTGAAACAGTATGCTTAATGTGCGTGACGTCCTGTCAGTAATGTACCATTGTGCGAATTGTGTTTTCATTTAGTAAATGAGCACACTGGAGGTCCGAGTAACAATTTCACTTAAAAAGAAGTATTTTCCAACAAACTGCATTGGATTTAAGGGTCGTGTGGACGGATTTCAAATTTCCTCGGTTAAGGCGCGTTTTCCTAGCTGCGGGTTAAACTATACAGCAGAAAACGGAATCCGCACTATGAAACCGCAGCGTTCTTCCGCTGCGGAAAATTGTTTCCTGCACACTGTGGAAAAGCATAGTTCTAACGTAGTATAGAGACCGTGACGTACGGATGGTTGATTTTCAATGACTCTACCAAAAAAAAATGTTTTAATGCTGCATTTCTGATTGAGGAGTTAAATGAAATAGTATAAACGAATACTGTTGTTGAGCGGTTATCGGAAGTAAGAAGTTCAGCTGACAAAATGCATTGTAATAGAAGCAGCGAAAAGGGGTCCTCAAAATCCTCATTCAAAAGCAACTTTTGGAGTACGAAGTAAAATTTAAAACCTATTTCAAGTTTACTCGTGAACAGTTCCATGACTTGTTAAATTAAATTGGAGATGACACAAAAGTTGAGTCGTGCAACATAATTACAACAAGCTAGGTATATTAATAGCCCATAGCAGAACTTACTGGGAAGTAAAAGAAAACAAAGTGTAATAAATAGTACCAAACACAACTATATTTTCGTACAAATAATACCTATTTATGCATTCCAATTAAATATATAGATGGAAATGTGTACATTTGTAAATGACCTTTTTTTGTAACTACCACAGATTTATAAATTACGAATTTGCATAAGGAGTTCACTTAATGATAATAATGAATGTCCTTGTTATAGGTATTGTCTACAAATTTAAAATAATTTGTAACGTGCAGGTATTGGTGTAGGAAGATATTAAGTAATATATGTAATTATTTAGGGTAATCTGCGAAATTGGAATTGTCTGGTCATGTTACCATTCATTCGATTCGGTATTGCGTCACGATACCGAATCTGCAATGCAAAATATGCTACGAGGATTTTTATTGAGTTGAGATAAAATAAGAGAAATATATGAGAATCTGGACCAGTCCCTCCGGCCAGCATAGCAGGTGGTGTCGTAGGAGCATTGGCGCCATCCTGCCCATTACTCTTCTCACACCTCTCCGCTTCCGCTGGACCAGTAGGGGAGGGGGGTGCAGCAGCCTATAGCAACGAGGCTTAGAGACTATGAAAATAATATGAATTAGACTTTTGGCTAGAGTAATATGTTAATTTATATAAGTAATATAAGCTAAGTAAACAAATGATAATTGTTCAGGTCTTGACACAAAATATGCAAATTGAGTTAAATAAATGCGACAATGGTGTACTACAGGGTTGGCTTCGGTAGGCGGGGCTGTTTCTGAATGCCTACCCTCTTATTTACACTGTAATTGTAAGGCTTGTTTGAAGGGCCTTCATCACTTTTAAAACATATTTTCTGCTTGATAATATTGTCACTAGTAAATTAAACTAGTGAACATTTACCGAGGATCGGAAGGCCTTGGATCTTCACTGACGGTATCTTCATTCACGTTTTCTTGTGTATCTTCGGCACTTGACGTAGTTTGCCCGTCATCTTCAACATTGTCGAGGAACCGTAGTCGATCCCAGTAGGTACTCTTTTCTTAGTAGCGGCAGACCCTGTTGTAATCTTGTCTTGCTTTTTTTACTTTTTTGTGATGGTCCCTAATATTTCTCCGCCGTGTTTTACGTTGTTGCCCTGAAAACACACAATAGTTCAGTGCTATAGTTGTCTGTTTTTTAATTGTATGCTTGTGTAAGTGTACAATGATGGATCCAAACATTTTGTAAGTGAACACATTACCCATCAGTTATATAGCGAATTTATATTTGTACCAAACACTGGGCAAAATTTGGTCACTAAGGGCCTGTATTACCAGCTCCGAATAAATACCTGAATAACATTGATTCTCTGGATAGCGACTAAGAGCGAATTACGACTCCTGAATAGTGCTATTCGGGTGCCTATTCACTTAATAAACTATTTTGTGCTCATACCAGCCGATAGCCTCTTATTCGGCGAATAGGTATAAAATGGCGGCGAGCATTCTGCCACTTCAGAAGCATGTTGAGGTTAGATTCATGTTAAATCGAAGGTTACTGATGTTTACCGAAAATAGTGCAATGCTGAGGCCTGTAATAAACATTTATTTTTAAACTCGGGGGCTAGATAATAATATAAAAAGTTTTTCATTTTAAATTTGTACATAAATTGACTATGAAATTCATACCTTTCGTCTATGGTAATCATTAACATCTATCGTACTTGCAGCAATTTTTTTGTAGTTTAACTAATTGTGTCTGGCAGCACAATGTATATTTCAAATGAACAGCTTGAAACAAATCATTCACAACATTTTAAATTAGGTAACACAAAAATAATATATTCTTTAACAAAATAGTTCAAAAAAGGAACAATGAAAACTGCTCTCTAGTATTTAAATAACTATTTACACCTAACAATCAGTATAATTTAAGTTCTAAAGTTTATTACGCACAGAACAAAGATTATTTTATTAAGTAAAATAATTTATCGAAATACGTCTGATATGGATGCAAAATTCCGACATTTCAAATTGAAATCATAATAGTAACATTGTAGAGCATGCATTATAAAATACTTTTTACAGATACGACATTTAATTTAAGTAATTTAAAAATTGTTTAGCCTTTACATTTTATTTCATCTATATATTTCGAAAGATATTATTTAGTACTGGCATGTGATTTAATTTAATCGTTAGTGCCATCTATCGGTGTCATTTAAACTACACCTTAAATGTAAATGTACCTCCCGTAGTTAACATGTTCGATATTGAAGTAATTAACTATCGCAGTGGTTAGTATTACATCAATATTAGTTGATAATTTACTTATTTCTTATCATAACTCGTAAATCAGCATATCTAGAATAATTCCACGTCTTTTCTATCTATTATTATACATCATCTAAATTTCACCAACACCACGAAGCTAATTTTTACCAAACAGCATGAACTTAAGAAGAATTTAAGTACCAACCTTCGAAAAAACTAACCAAGCACTACTGAATATATGACGAATAACTATTCGGTTGCTTTTCGGAGGTTGTAATACACTAGGGTTTCATTATTCCCTAAATAGCTTATTCGTGTGATAGTTATTCAGATACTTTATTCGGAGGTGGTAATACAGGCCTTAATTGTATATTGCAATAATATACTATCGTAGTGGTTTTTAATATATTAATATGAGTTTAAAATTCGTTTATTTTTCAACCTAATATGTAAATCAGCATAACTACGCAACATCGGCAAATCCACATGTTTTCTACTAGAAAATTTGCGTCTGCTTAATTTCACCAACCTCTCGAAGCAAATTTTTACCAAACAGCAGGCAGTTATCTAAAATTTTAGTACCAACCTAAGAAAATACTAACCAAGCAGTACCGAATAAATGACAAATATATATCCAGTTGCTATTCAGAGGTTGTTATACACTAGGGTTTGATTATTCCCCGAGTAGTATATATTCAGGTGATAGTTATTCAGCACTTTTATTCGGAGGTGGTAATACAGGCCCTAAATGAAGAGTCAATTACTGCAAGTAAAATATTTTACGTCATAAGCGCATGTTAAATTTACGATTTACAACACTCTGTTAAATTTACTGAACTGCCTTTATGGATGGTACAAAAAGGGCCCAATAAAGGTTTCTAAAAAGTACAGTCAATTAAGAGACACAGGACAGATGGGACGCTCGTCTAGATCGACCCATGTAAACGTGTGTACTGTGTGCGCGCGTGCATGTCTTGCACAAATATTAGTATTATTCGTTTATTGTTTATTTACAGGTTCCAGTGGGTGATGACCTCGCGTCGCAACTTTGCGATGCATCGTGGTTTAGATAGCGAATTTGTGATAATGACCGTCCTCGTTTGTGAGTGTCGCTACCTTTTGCGAGTACGCAAAAACTTTGCGACAACGCACTCTCAGCGACGGCAGTTGGCAATGCTTCTGTGGATAAATTTCTCTCTTTAAAAAAATATTCCAAAATTCCTATTTACAGCGACTGAAATTTCTCTTTCCGTGGTTATATTCCATCCTCGGTGGTAGTGCCACCTAGCCTAACTAATAGGTAACAGTTTATATATGCTCCGCTAGATGTCGGTAAGAATTTTGGACAAAACTTAAGCTATTTTGGCGATGCTGTATACAAGGGAAGTATTGCCGTAAATTATTTTTGAAAGCGATGTACATGGAAAAAAAATTTCGAAGGATCATTCTTCCAACGTAGTGTTGATCTTCGTGAGAACACGGAAATATACACACGTACAAAATGTAATAAATAAAAATTGGTCTTAGTACCAAATGAAAATTAAAACATCCACAAATAATGTGTAAATAATGCCTCTATTGATGTTGAGTTATTGTTGTAGAATGTGTGGTTCTTCTGTATTACAATGTAGTATCTATGTTTGCGACACGAGTTATGAGACGGCGTAATTATTACAATTCAAATACTCGTTCTTCACCCAAGTATTATGTCTCCATAAAAGTTAGTGAATATTCGCTTGAAAATAATGCGTTGAAGTAAGTTATTAATATCGCAAAAAATATTGTTATTATAAAATACTACTTGTTATGTCTGCTATTTTTCTCGTAAGTTAATTGTGGCGGTAAGAACTACTGCACAAGAAAAATTTTATCTATTAATTTTAAACATAAAAGTTAAGTTACAGTACTTACAACTATAATTTGCTGAATAAATGAGAGGGATAATTAATTAAAAAGTAAAAAAAAATTGCACTTCGGCAGACGTCGAGATCGGACCTACGCCCTAAATGTAATTAGGTTACAAGGCAACGTCTCTAACCAATACTCCAATTTTTTTTTTAATTTTTTTTTTATTTCAATATATTTATTTTATTTTTAGTGACTTTTTTTTCCTTCGTGTAAGTGACGTAATTGGACGTTGGCGTGTGGCAGACAGACAAGACGTACACAAGTAGGCGTGTTTCAGACAGACAAGACGTACACAAACACCCAGTCCTGAACCCGAGGAAGTGACTGTCAATCAAACACTGCGAGTTCTGAGCCTGTAAAATTATATCTATACACCTTTTTCGTTTAAGACTTTATTGATAGTTTTGTAGCTTTATATTTTTAAAATGTGAATTGTCAAACAATACAGCTAACTCGAATGGTCATATTAGTTAGAAATCTACATTTATTTTACGGAAGTCGTGTAGTTTTTTTAAATAATCTGCCGTTTTAATCGTAAAACTGATTTGTGAAGCGTACATATTGATTTAACATATGTATCGGACTGTTTCTACGCCAATTAATTTAATTACAGTTGTTTAAATATGTGAGGTTACGGCAACTGAAGGAAAATGTCCGCCATTTTATCTTAGCAATCCAGTTTGCGAGTCGTAGCGAGCCCTCGACACGGCGTGCTAGTTTGGAACAGACTTTGCGAAGGCTTTGCGATATGTGTGCGTCACGTGGACGGTTCGCAGTCGCAAATAGAGAGAGTTGTAATCGCTTTCATCGCAAAGTCTTGTTTAGCGTGGCTAACGATCGCAAAACTGCTTTGCGACGCGGTCATAATAGGCCCGCTGGCGGTTGGAGAGCGTTTCAGATCGTTAGCGGTTCCATACCTCGTATCACTTCTTACATTACTAGATTCATTCCAATTGTTTTGAAATCTCCGATAGAAAAATTGCAATTGTTGTAGATAAAAAACCTAGAACAAAGAGATTGGCAATAAAAGGAGGATTTCTGGAAGAAGCGGGATTTTCCTAATGTTATCGGAGCGGTATATGAAAAACATGTACAGCGGTAGTTTACATTATAACGACCAGAAATATTTCTCTATTGTTCTTCTTGTCTTCTTTGGTGCGATATTGTTTACGTAGGTTCATTTGGAAAGGAAGGCGATGCAGGTGTTTTCAGAAAAAGTGTTCAGGGACACATGACAAACAATGGGACAGTAATGTTTCATCCATCTCAATATTTACCAAAATCAAATACCATGTTACCCTATCTAGTCCTAGGAAATGAAGTCTTTCGCTTTGATAAACACATGATGAAAGCATACTGTCAAAATCAAGCAATAGAAGAAGAAAAAATAAACATTAAGTTATCACTTTTCGAAAGTTAGGAAGGTTTCCGAGAATGCGTTTGGTATATTCTGTTCGCAGTTCATAATTTTCTTTACGACTATTATTGTCAAGCCAAAAACTGTACATATGATTATTATTGTGGTATGTTGCTGCTTCCACAATTTACTCCATGATGAATACCTTAGAAAACAATCCAAACTGTGGCGAAATACAAGAATCTGTGCATGAACATCCAACTGAAAATACGATCCTCCTAGCTGGAACAGGTGGCTTTTTTTAAGCTGAAGTGTTTAACGTAAGGAGTCGGTTTACAGAATTCTTTAAAGGAAAATCTGCCAAGAAAAACCATCACTATGCAATGTACCATAAACTACAGTCAAATAAAAATATATGATAAAGTGTGTGAATGTACCGAACATGTATATTTTGTTTTGTATTATTACTTTTGTAATAACGGTATAATTTTATTGTGCTGAATTATATTTATTGTGGTACAGGAGTGTGTTTTCACAAAAGAACCTCCTCAACTATGTTATGTATAGGATGTGTGTATTCACCACATATTAATTTAACAAATTAATCAGTATTTAAATTATGAATTTGATACCACGCTATGTGAGTATAAATGTCTACAAACAAGAAAAATAAAACAGTAATAAATTAACTCTACAATCCAACTAAATTAATTTTATATCATACGTAATTGTTTAAGAATCACACCGTAATATAAACATAATGTGTATCGCAGGGAATAAAGTGTATAATAAGGTCGGTAACATAAAACTTTTATACTATATATCGTGCGTCATTTTTATGTTAGTGACCTTTTTGTGCACTTTATTTTCTATAATACACGCTGTGTTTTTACTCCGATATGATTTTAAATATTGTAATATGCACTAATAATTAAATATAGTATACTACAGTAGTTCTATAAATAAACTTAGAAACTAATTTTTACGTTTTATTCAACGTGGCACCTATTTCTTTCCATACTAGTTATTTTTTCACGGTGTTCTTAAATTCGTCATGGGACATATCCCACAAAATCGAATGCCAGCTGCCAACTCGATGAACTGTTCATCATCTGGAGCAGTAAAACGCAATGTCATTACTGAAACGTGTGCCTCAGTTCCCATAAAACACAATGATTCTGTTGAAACGCCTGCACTATTCCACAGCGGAGTCTATGTTTACCGCTGCATGTGATCCGTCAGGGGCATGCGTGCTACGATTGGTTGGAAAACACGCAAATGTATTTCTGCATGTTCGGTGCTCTGAGGAATTCCGTTCTCCGCAGCTAGGAAAACGCGCCTTTAAGAGGAGTCTTCGCCGGTGCCGAATTTCCATCTTTGAAGCGTGGGAACAGCTTAGCGATAAGAGCCAGTATCCCACTCTTGACGAGAATCATATCGCCTCTATTCACAGCGCGCCAAAGTGGCGTGCTAGGTTTTCTTTGTAGTATTTTTCCTACAGGACTTTAAGCCGTGACAGCAGCATTTTATTTTAGAATATTATGAAGTAAAGACCAACGCATGCCTCTGGCTTTGCACTTTATGAATTCAGGTAACGTTTTCGGAGTTACAGCATTCTAAATAACCTTTTTGAGATGGCCTAAAATCACGTTTCTAGCAAGCATGCTGAATTTTATGAATTATAGAAGCCTAGATTCAAGTGTGTGTTATTTTTGTAGATAAACATAATATGAACAAGTAAAGTTGTTTCGCGTTAAAAAAAGAAAACGAAAGACATACCTATGACAACACCGTCCATGCTAAAGGTAGCCTACACAGTTCTCTTAAAGTGCGTATGATGCAGGCAGATGCCTTAATAAGCGTTCTGCCTGCTAAACTTGCAAGCAATTAGTTTAAATGAAGAATAATTGACATAATTAATTACATTCCCTCGGGCAATTTTTAAACGATTATTATTACAAAAAAAATTTCTGGAAATATACTGCAATATTAAATATCAACAAAAACTTTGTTAATACTGCATTTAAAAATGTAATTTTGAAACTTTATTTCTCACAAAATGTTTGAACCAATAAATATTTTCATGAAAAATAATTTTCGGTGCTTAATGTCTAAACAAAATTTATACAAAATTTTGTTTGAAATAGGTGTCTTCAAGCTTTTTTTCTGATAACTATTTAACATATAAATATATTAATGATTTAACTTCACGTTTGTTAGAAGCGATGTCGGATTGCCTGCTTAAAGTAACGAGATATTGGTATCTGCATGCTCGATGCTAGACGCGTGTGTACTCTTCGCAGACCAGCACTGTAGCAAAATTTTATGTGTCAGGCCATTCGTGAAGAATAAAGTGCACTAAGCACTGGAAATGTTATACAGGATGTTCCTGAACTAGTGATCGTGAATCACATGGTTGGTAGAGAACCGAAAAAGAAACATTATCCGTTGATAAAAAATTTGTCCAGTAATGACATCTTACAAAGTTGTAGAAGCAAACAATAGCACATTTGAATTCTGCTCGTTCTGAGACTGTCTAGTGTATGAAAGGATGAGGTAGTGTAGATTAGTGGAAACAGGGTACTGCGGGCTGCAGGTATGTAGGGGCTTGTGAAGGCGAGTTTGTATTACGCTCGTGGCCCGAGAACGCGCCTGGTTAGCTGCAGCCCGCAATACTCTATTTCCACTCGGCTACAATAGTTCGTCCTCTCTACAACTATACTTGCGCCTCGAAGCACACGGAATTCTTACTTACATGCTAATGTTTGCCCTTGAAACATTGCAAGGTGTCGTTTCTTAACTCACGGTCTCTAACAAATTATGATTCATTTCGCCTTCTCTACCATCCATTTGATTTACTACCACTAATCTCGGTTCGCCTTTTACATACTTCCCGACACGTATAGGCAACATTCGGAAATTTCGCGAACTTATTGAAACAGTAATTTCAAAGCTAAACAAGTCCACAGTTTTACAAAAAATAGTTTTATTACTGTTAGTTGTAGTATGTCTGTCTTTGAATGATATAAATAACACATCACTTTCTCTTTTGCTGCAGCATTAGATTCCAGCTGATCACCGTAGTTCGTATACTATTTCGTTTTTTTCTTACTCCTGAAAAATAGTTGCTTATGGACTTGGGTAGTTTTTGGATTCACCGTTTCTGTTCGAGACTATTTAACAATATAAACTCCTTCCAAGTGAGTTCCTATTATGATTGCTTCACTCTTCTCTGAGGTCTCTGAGCAGATGGCGAGTTGAACACACTCACTGACTACTGTGCTATGTCGAGCAAGTTGACGCAATTTTGGACTGCCGGGGTTCGCTTCCCTCACAAAGCAAGTAAATAAAGATATGCCACTTGTATACATTGAGCCGAGATTGTATTTCCAAGCACGAAAGGTAAACACATCACACATACATAACCAACATAAGAACGTAAAAGCATATACTTGCTAAGAGAGAAATGTTCATGTTTCGTGCATTGGCCAACCTGTAAATGCCGGTAAAGTTGGTTTGTATCGTTAGCTGCTTACAGTTGCATGGCGTGGGCTGTTAGTAACGGCAATGCCGTAACTTCAGTGAATATGGAAGTCCTCTAACGATTTTTTTTCTAATTTTTGGGTACAATAAATATCCAATTGGCGGAGGTCAGATTCGAACCAACGATATACTATTTCTTTTTTTTTTCTCCTGAACAATTTTTGTTTCTTAGGTTGTCTTGAACTCATCGTTTCAATTGTAACTCCTCAAAGAGTACAACGGATGAAAAGGGAACTCAAATGACTAGGGTGCTCACTGTCGCGACGCCGATGAAAATGAAAACTATGAACACAAAGATATAAAGTTCAATAACGTCACCCTCGATGTTTCAATGCGTGTTTGGTACAAGGGGTACAGACCAATGCTGATGGTCTATCTCTAATCAAGTAAAAATTTATTGTAAGATTTTTTGAATAAATGTGTGTAGATTTCAACTCAGGATTTTTCGTAGTTAATGATTACTAAAGCTGTCCTCAAATTTGATATAGTTCTGTTCCATCTTTGTAATGCAACTAGTTCATATTCCATTAGACTTATCCAAAGGAGTGTCTGTCTTCATCGAAAGTAGAAACAGTGGTGACAGACTTTCGCTCGCCATCCTTGGTGGTGTCCTGAGAAAGGATTTTCTCAGGGGTTTCCTCAGGCACCACTAGGGGGCGTTGCAGTGTCACCAAATTGAACGGCGCCATATTGCATCCTATAACATGCAATGTCCTATACCAAAGTTTTTGTTGAAAAAAATCGTTACCTCTATCCCTGCTAAAGTACACAATTTATTCTCTATCATCGGCTGCAATATGCAAGTGTTTAATTTGTTTATGTAACAAGATAGCAGCGTAATAGTCTAGTTCTTTTATAACGTCCTTGGTTTGGTACATCAGGCTAGTACACTAGCAGCGCGTGAATTTCCACACGGTTGGCACGCCTGTATAAGGCACCACAAACTGTTGTGAGAGGAGGGGAAGAAGGAGGAGGTGTTTGCAATCCAGCGGTTGGCAGCCGCATAGTGACCCAAACCACTTTCCTTCCTCCTTTAAATTTATTTCTCTGAAATGGGTAGTAAACGTACACGGGCAATATACTGTATTTACTTGCAGCTCCGCAAATGCTCGTACATTAGGAACACACGACTCCTTAGTGAAACTAATATTTTTGTAATATATGAGGGGCTTAGAATGATAGTGGTGTAAGTCATGTAAAGGAATTTTCACAAAAACGATTAATGGCCTTTACATACAAAATACAGCGGCCGTTTTTTTTTTAGTACTTTAATTTCACTTCTAACATTTGGTAAAAAATTACAATAATTGAAACGGAAATTTAATTTAAAACATGGTGAATATTAATGAAAAAAAAACACCTCTTAATGAAAGTGACTTACACCACCATCATTCTAAGCCCCTGATGTATTACTGAGAAGAATGTACGGTGAAGTGGTCAGACCCGGAGTCCATATCGATTCCCGGCAAAGCTGTTCCAATTTTCGCATTTGTGAAATGTGGCGGAAGTGGCGTGTTTCCTCTGGTGTCTTCCGTTCAGTAGCCTCCGCCTTCGTGAACGGTCGTTACTCTAACCCCTGCACATTCGACCTCGTCTACATTTTACCATATGACTGGGCGACGGGTGTATATAGTCAACACATCGTAAGTAGCGGTGGGCGAGTAGAGGCCGCCATAGCTCAGTTGAGTGGTAGACTCTGGTGCGAGGGGTTCTGGGTTCAATTCCCAGGACTGGCTGGGTGTGAATTTGTGTTTGTCCAAATGCTCTCAAAAATTTTCTCTATAAATTGTTTCACGAAAGTTACTCGGAGTTACTCAAATAAGTTGCATTAAGGGCGCGGTCTACCGCAATTTTCGTCACCCGTGTTTTTATTTTTACATTTGTACCAGTTATTTGTTTCTTGTTTTCGACACGAAATGTGAATAACTCTTCCTCTTAGAAAAGTATTTTATCTCGCATAGTTTTCGCGTAATGGCTCGTTAAAGCCAAAATTTGCATGTTCCCGTTTTAAGGACGACACTAAAATCAACTCGCTTACCAAACTGAATAAATTAATAGTTAATAACAATGTTGTAGGCTACAAATTAAGCTATGATAGACCTCAAAATATTTTTTTTTGTAATTAAAAAAATTATTTAATTTTTTAAATATGTATTATAAATTTCAGCCTTTTTATTTGAATACAAAAAAAAATTTATTCTTTGTATTTACGTACGTCACATTGTAGACTGCGATGTCTTTATAGACTGTGAATTTTTTCAGTTTGGTATGTCAGTTGCTTTTAGTATATTCCTTAAAATAGAAACATGCAAATTTTGACTGTAACAAATCATTACGCGAAAACTACGAGAGATAAAAAAATTTCATAAGAGACAAGTTTAGTCACATTTTGTGTCTAAAGTAAGAAAAAAACTATCTGGTACAAACGAAAAATAAAAACATGGTGATGAAAATTGTAGTAGAAGACGCGCCCTAAAAAGGGGGAGGGGGAATGTTTGGTGCAATCGTGATGCGGAAGCTACTGCTCCGCTACTGCATCAAACTTTTTTTTTGGTGGTCAGACCTCTTATCTCTAACCAAGGCGATCCGCGTTCTATCCCCGGCGGTGCTGCTCTCCTGAATTTCGCATGTGGAAATTGTGCCTTCAATGCCACTGGTCGGCGGGTTTTCTCGTGGATCTCTCGTATTCCCCGTCACTCTCATTCCGGCGCTTCTCAATTGTAGGGCCTATCTCATCTCATACCCTGGTCCCTCGGGTATCCTTCCCATACGATATTACTGTCGCCGTGCAAGTTCGCTTGATTTTAACATTTCTCTTCACACGTAATAGCCACTAAATAGGATAACAGAGACCACGTTTTTTTTTTCAGGATGTCACGATACGTTAATTGCCAACTCAATTGAGTTGTCATGAGTGTTTCACAGGAAAGAAATACCAAATTCAGAAAAATGTAGATTTTTTTAGACCGTATCTCTGGCACAGCTGAAGAAAATGAAATTTAAAAACTCACGAGGAACTACATACATGAATACATATATTTATTATGTATTTGTCCTTACATGAGGGTTTACCACAACGATGTAGAGATCATGACCAAATCTTTAACGTACAAAACCAAATTCTTAAGTTCTCACAATATAATAATTCTAATTATTAGAAACAAAGCCCTAATACATAAAATAATAACACATTTTAAAAATTCTTTCGAGAAACACGCCGCTACAGAAACTAAAGACAAGCGTAGGCAACTGCGTACAGGAACGTGATTTGTTCGTTAGTTTGCGACTAAATGTTACGGAAACATTGATGACTATCTTTCGGAAGGTTTAGACGCAAACTAGAGCAAATATTTACCAAATATATGTTTGAGTAAGGCGAAATAAATATCTACACGAGCTAAGAAAATATTTTGCTACCAGAAAAAAGTACCACAGGCAACACATATAATTTGTTGATCTAACAAAATATGTAGACTTTCTGGCAAAGTACCTACGCTTCACTGTAAATATTTGGTTGATGCGAATGTTATGTTATGTTAATGTACACAATAATATACGTTTAGTTTCGTCAAACAAACCTTTATGTTTGTGCACTGCGTAGCTTGTAGTTTCACTTGGTGTGATAGCTTATGTTTTCTGTGACCATTAGCATTATGGGCATTAAAGTGTATTTAATGATGCTATATCCAGGTATGAACAAATTAGATAAAACAATTTCTACAGAAAACTACTAATAAATACCTAACTTCTTAAAACACAATGACGTAAATGTGAAACATTTTAAGAGCCATATATCTGTTATGACGAACTGATATCCAAAGTTTAGACTTGACCGTTAATACGAATGAAATATTCTCAATTCAAGGTGTACTGGGCTCAGATATCGGTGCTATAACTTATTTTTTAATGTCACGGCAAAAAAAGCTATGTCTAGCGAAACAAATATTTAATTATACTGACCAAATATTACACTTAGGCAACAATATAAAAACCTGAAAGTAAATTTGTTTTGGGAACAAAAAAAAATAGTTTCGCCATATACAAATTATTTGGCTGTGCAAAGCAAATTTAATTTAACTCAACTAGACCTTTTTCACTGACAAGTTGTGATGCTCAACTGTAGATAACATTGTGCCATAATACTTCTAGAATAAGTTATCTATTTTATTTGTGTCCCGAATGTTAAGAAATACTCTGTGAGAATGTTGGCAATAATGTCCACATGTACCTGACATGTTGAACTATACAGATGACGTAAGGAATAAGCTCTCGTCGTGACGGTAATTTGTCGCAAATGATCTTGTCAGTTTTAATTGAACCTATATTCACATGTAGCCTACATACGCTGGTGTACATACACACATACATAGGCAGTTTTAGCCGTTGGTGAGTTGGCACAATGACAAACCTTGCATGCAGGAGGAAGACGCTTCGAGTTCCGAACATATCATCCTGTTTTGTGTTGTCAGGGGCTTACCTAAATTACGCCAGTCTCTTGTCAACCGTTCCCCTGACTTTTATATTCTTCTCCTAACTGTCTGAGAAGCTGCCTTCTTCTCTGGTGACCTCTTAGATTGGCCCATAGCAACATCTAATGAGAAAGCAACCTCAGGGAAGTCCCATGATTAGCCCACACTGTCAGCCAATCAGGAAGCACCACATGTCCAGCCCAGGATATATAAGGGCAAGTTTTTATGCACCAAAGCTCTTAAATAAGAACACGTTCGTGAGAGCGCTGACAGCAAGAATACGCCCCTGGGAAACATTCTTTATGCCCGCAGGAAGAAGTATACGTTAATAAAAGTCGAGTCGACCTCGGAAACATAACCTCTTCCCTCCCCTTCACAACCCGACACCCTCACCCGACGACAACACCTCGGCGAAGAACTGGAAGAATAATTGGTAATTAACGTCGAGCGTCATTGGGATTTATGCCTGCAGTTATTTAACGGACGTATAATTAAGACCGGCAGCGTGACGCGATGGCGCGCAGAAATGAGGTCTGTGTTTATGCGCTTGGTAAGTCGTTATGACAGTGTTAGTCCTACCTGGTTGTAAGAGCCGAGCAAGATCAACCTGTCAGAAACTCAACTGTTGCGAAAATGGCACTGAAATTATTACATTTACTTCTCTATGAATGTTTGAAATGGAAAAGCAAAACGTAATATATTTACTTTATGTATGTTACATATTTATATTATATGTATGTGTGTATAACTAACATTATATTAGCATTATGTATTACATGTACATTAGTATTACACATTTTATATTTACTATATAGAGTAAACCTACTTTAATTCACGATAATAAGGATTTGAACTTCAGTAACACACATATGTTAATTAAATGGTGTTATGCAGAAAGATACCATCCCACATTCGATAAAGTAAAACAAGGACTAATATATGTATGTTAATTTTTAATGTGTTCTCATTTTGAAATACTCTACCTCTTTTTGACTTTGATTACTTAGTTACTGAAGTTTTAATGTATAATAATTTAGAAGCTTGTTTTTGTCTGTTTTCTACGTTTGTGACTTGGAAGCCTTCTGCATGAAACAATTGTATTGTGTTCTTATGTTCGATAAATTGGTCAATTATTACTGGAACTAAAAATGGCTCCTCTCTGTTGGTAACCTAGCGAACTATGTATACAGAGACTTCTAAATGTGTGAAGCTCGCAAAGTGGTTTATAATGATATTAAAGTATATCACGATATATGATCAGTTTGCTATATATATGTATATATATATATATATATATATATATATATATATATATATATATATATATATATATATATATACCTATTTAGTTATGTAAGAAATAGTACCTTAACTTCCAGTACCTCGAGGGTCATTTTACCATGACTTCTCATAGTAAAATAATCTTTGTCGTCTTGGAAGTTAAGGTCATTTTTCCAATGACCTGTCGCATATGTAACATAGTGTTTTACGCATTACATATATAATTTAGATGTTTAATAATAACATGGTACCGGAGATACAATTACCTGTGCTACATCAAAATGTGTA
Organism: Medauroidea extradentata; assembly: GCA_003012365.1. Lineage (NCBI taxonomy): Eukaryota > Metazoa > Arthropoda > Insecta > Phasmatodea > Phasmatidae > Medauroidea > Medauroidea extradentata. The sequence goes on along the minus strand of PNEQ01117003.1, from coordinate 28,747 downwards.
TTCATATAAAAGTTGGAACTTACCGTGCGGCACCTACAACATTGACTACTCAGCTTTCTGCCAAGTACAAGACGCTTCTCGCGCCAGTCGTTGCAAAACACACCGATAAAATTACCAACTGTACTATATATATATATATATATATATATATATATATATATATATATATATATATATATATATAATTTCAGGGGAGCAAGAAAAACTGCCCTGCGTTTTGCGATGTATCTAAATGTATATAATGTATGTCTGTCTGTTTGTGACGTACATGTTCCTATACAATTCATTTATTTGCGATGCTACTTTGGTGAGTGATACGTGAGCCCTCGTTGGTTTGTGATAAAAAAAACTTTGTAAAGGGCGAGGTTGAAGGGGCAGAAATACCCAAAAAATATTAGTGAAACATAATTATTTTGTAACATGTATCTAAACACTTCATTAATGTCCCTTGACATTTCGTACCATTTATAGCAACAAACAATTAATGAGAATCAAAAATATTTCTGTAATTTAACACTTTTAACAGAATTATCACAATTAATAATACATAAAATTTTAAGTATAGAAACGTTTTTATGTAAAACTTGTATTTAAAACGTTTTCCTTATATTTATGTGTTGATAACATTTAGTATTTCATAATATATTTACAAAATAAATATATATTTATGCAAACTACTGAAGACGATTTGGAATACTTAAGTCTCTCGAATGGAGGAACTATTTACAAGAGTAGCAGCAGATTGAGACATTCCAGAGGCTAGAAATCAAACAGGGCAGTGGAATCTTTACCACAGGTCATTCAACTTAGGAATTTTTTCTGCTTCTGGATAAGAGAAGAGGGACCCGAATTTCGCGAAATAAAAATTAAGATGAACTTATATTTCTAATTTGCGTTTATATTGGCGGCTCTCCTTTGTTTATTTAGTCGCGAGTGTCTTGTAAGAAGTTTGTCACGTAAGTGGGCCATTCGAAATTGTGATACTGCGACACAAAACGGTGGTAGACACCCAAGAATACCTGTAAGAGTTATAATCATCGATCACTGAAGAAGACGCGAACTAAAATGTTTCGGATTACAACCAGTCTCGAATTTGTTTTCTCTAAATTTGGGTGCCTTTGTTATAAGTAGTTAATTGGTTTCACACAATTGTATTCACACTCAGTTCTCATATCGCAATATCTGTAATTGTCATTTACACCGACTGAAATTCGTATTGTAACGAGACAGTGATGTGACGAGCCATGTCGTCTACCCCCCCCCCCTTTATCTTGATGATAACTGTCATGGCCGACAGGTGGAGCTTCCTCCACTTTTGCAGTCTTCTTCCTTCCATTTCCACACATGCTGACATCAAGAGACCTGTTTTGATGGAGAAGAACACGCCTGGGTCGTGAACGAAGGTCACACCAACACCTAGAAACTTTGCCTTAAGTCAATCAGCTGCCAGTAATGTCGGCGAGCAGTGAGAACGTTCTGGTAGTTGTCGCGACCTACTATAAATACCAGCCCACTGCGAAAAACAAAACATAGTTAATTGTAGTGTTTTGCCAGTGCAAATAGACCTGTGTGGTGAACCCATCTTCGAAAGCGAAGACGGCAAGGAGCGACGCGGGATCGGTGAATCAAGGAGAGACTGTGTGGCGAATGTGGACAGCGGTGGAACTGTTGGAGTTAGGCAGAAATGTTGGAACGAGGTCACAGGCGTACGCATAGGTTGGACTTTAGTAGTGGATAGCAAGACATTCATGGAAAGACACTTGCGTAAAGGACTGTTTTGAGAAAGAGAAAACGAAAAGGAAACGTTAATTAACTGTGTACACATGGTAGAAATTTAGATTTATCAAGATTTATTCCAAGTAACAATTGTAAATATTGACCTACAGAGTTTTCAAAACATCAAGAGAAGTGTTGCATAGTTCTTATAGAATAGTATACAATGTTTATAATATAGTTATAAATTACGTTCAATTATTTGATTTATCCGAACAATTCCTCAATCTCGAACGAAACTAGTTGCACCCAGATCAGTGAATTTTTAACAATATTTTTAATCATCACATTTACTACTTTACTGTTAATAATGTACGATGAATTGCTGTACAAAGTATTTAGTATTAATGCAGATTTCGTTGAGTCGAACAGCTTTTTATCAGTTTAATTAAACACGTATATTTTAACAAAGATTTTTTTTTTACGAATTTTCGTTAAAGCTGGTGTTTAGCGTCATATTAAACACTGTGTAATCAACAGCAGACAATATACATTCCCTACAAATGAACTAGGATCATAGTAACTACACTTCTGTAAGAAATTTTAATATGGATATTGCTAGTTTAGCCACTGTATTTTACAAGCGGCGTTCCTGTGTATCTACACCAAATTTTATATTTATTTTCTTTATTTCGATTGAAAGTTTAAAAGCTACTATCGAAGCGTAAATGTTAACACTTGGTATTAAATTTATATTTATGATTGTTTGAGGTACATCAAAACTTTCTTGAAAATATAGAAAATTGTTATTATATATTTAATAAAGTAAAATGCTTAATACAGCTTCTTTAAATCAGCAAATAAAGTAAATAATATTTCGTACACAATTATTAAGAAATATAAAACATTGTTTAAAATTCTAAACTAAATAATTTGAAAAATTAAAACTAGTGGGTTTTCGCTTAAAAAAACAACTAATAACTAGAGAAATGCACAATTCGCGTTATCATTTGGCAGCAGACTAAACTTCACTTTCCTATACAAAACAGAACATAATCTGCGATAAAATTGTCCAGGAATTTTTATGTGTTGTCATTTACGTGTGTTACGTCTTTACAGAGATTGGCCTCTGTACAGTGTACGCATTCTCCGCGGCAAGTCACGACAATATCGGCCAGCGGGAGACGTCGAACAAGCCTATAGTCACTTGGAGTCTAGTCAGTTGTCAGAAAACGCGAATTTTGCATGTCTCTACTAATAAGTAGAGCCCAAGATTTTTGATGAAAATAATTTTGCAACAGTTTGTTTCAATGTCTCACGTGCACATCTGCAGCTCTGCTTCTTGATTATTGGCAGAATGTATAATTGCACAGGCGTAGCTCATTTGACTTGTACCAACAGGAACAAGGTTACTGCGACACCATACGTCTGTAATTTGTGGGTAGATCCGAAAGACGCTGAGAATTTAAAACAGCCAATCACTGACCACGAAGCAGAGCTACATATGTGTACATAAGACATTGGAACAAATTGTTGCAGAATTATTTTCACCAAAAATCGTGGGCTCTACTAATAAGGTATTAAAATGAGTTTGTCGTCGTTAGTACACACAAGATAGTTTAAAATTGTGTAGTGATACAAATTTATTTTGTTTTAACAACTAGACCCCAAATTTGGACATGTGCTTTAGTGGTCTAGAATATACTTTATTTCTGATTTCATTGAATTTTCTTTTCAGTTTGGAAAGTTTGCTTTGTTCCTGAATGTAGGTTCGCTAATAGAGTTTCGACTAAAACATAATTATTAAAAAACGTATTACTAAATGGCAGTAACAAATTAGCACTGTTATCGGAAAACCCTCAGAAAAATTATGTTAAAAATAAATTAAACAATTAAGTTGTTTGCAGTTCACGTAAATTATTAGGGAAATTTATATTTTTCGGGGATTATAAGTTATTGGCTTGTTCGTCACTTCATTTTTGGAACACCTATTATGGCATACTTTACAAAAAAACAGGGACGGCTGCATTCAAAAATACTTGCTAAGTATATGAAAATATAATATCGCTAATAAATTTAGAGTATCTATAAACGCATTTATTATTCCGACAGCAAAAATAACTGTATTTCTTATACAGCAATATTCTTGTACGCTGCTGTTACGTGAACTAATCAGCAAAATAGAACAAAGGTTATTTGCATCCTTAATATTTTTATACGATTTTCTGTTAATAACGCTGCTTTCGTATTCTCTGGCTCTGTCTTGCATTTCTGCTTGCAAAACAATCTGTTATCCAAGGGGTATTATGTTTCCCGGAATTGTTATTATTTAAATCTTATATTTCGCTCATTGCCATTCTCAGAAGCCAAATGAAACCTTCACGGTGTCTTGCACATTATGCAGAATTACATTTTAATGAGCATGCTTGCTGTATATTTAACATCTTTTCTGACGTACCTCTGGATTTTATGCCAAGTTACTTCATAATTTCATCCGAAAACTTCTCTCAGACATGCGTAAATCATTCCACGTCCTACACAGTATTCTCACATTTCTGCACAATACCAGACACGAAGTAGTAGGAGTTACATTCTGATCATTTTCAATTAACGGTAAGGAAATTAACTCATGTTACTGAAAGTTTTACTGTAAGAGAAAGCCTTGGCTGTAGGCCTATACACAAATATTTTTCCCTGTTGTAGACATTAAAAATGACGCAATATGGGTGACAAAGGCACGGGCATAAAGAATAATACAGCACATATACGTGAAACACTAGATTGTCGGGCACTGCCTGACTATAGAGATGTGACATGGTCAAGGGGAATGGGCATATCTTAAGTAAACACGCTGGCCAATGGCAACATACACCAGGACTACCACGTGTTAAGAATCTGAATAGGCTATGCCAGGAGGCGAGCGGTCAGACAACTCTATAGCAATTGTACCTAACGGACCACAAGTTAAAAAGTATTGAAAACATTTTTATTGCAAATTGTCCTATCCATATTACAATGAAAATATGGGGCGAACCTGGACTGAACATTGAACAGGGACATATTTTAAGCCAAACTCTAAACTTCAAAACGAAAAACAAACAAATGTTTATTACTTTTACAGTCAACTTTGCGAAGGAAAAATGGGCTTATGAGACGACCTTCACGTCTGTGTGTTGCGTATGTCTGGTAGATTGTATGTGTTTTGTGTCTGTCTGATGGACTGTGCGTCTGTGTGTTGTGTATGTCTGGTAGATTGTGTATGTTGTGTCAATCTGGTAGATTGTATGTGTGTTGTATATGTCTGGTGGATTATGTGTGTGTTGTGTATAGCTCGTGGATTGTGTGTGTTGTGTATATCTGGTGGATTGTGTGTGTT